>JAOBRG010395690.1:0-10327 GCA_027574985.1 Umimayanthus nakama | reverse complement strand
TAGGCAAGTCAGCAATGTGATTTAAGCTTCTGTTATTTCTTAGAAGTAGCCAGTTGTAGGCGATGTCCCCCCCTTAAGCCTTATCAAATGACAAGAAAAGTTTTATAAATGAGTCTTGATTGTATCCACGTTCCATCAACGTGTCCTGTTCATAAAAGTGTACGCCGGCATCGACAAAAATTAAGTTAAGGATAGTGAACTATTTCAGTCACTCAGCTAAAATACAGTGAAATACAACACAATACAATACAATACAAAACATTGCATTTACAATACATAGCTCTTGTTTGCCTCGTTTGCTCGGTCTGTATGGCAAGTTATGGACCGAGTTTTTTCCTTCCTTTTATGGCCTTAACTTGCCGTACGGACCGAGCAAACGAGGCTAAGAAGATGTTCATTATATGGCTTTGTTGATTATTCCGGTTTTTGAAAAGGTGATCGAGAGCTAGCGGTCCGCACGGCTACTTACGGACCTGGAATTGACCAATCACAGCGCGCGAAATCAGCCAGCCATATAATAAAATAAAATACAATAAAATACAACATAATGCGATACAATATAATACAATAAAATAAATTATTTAAAGTTAATCATGTCGGGAAAGGTTGCCCTTGCTCCCGAGCTAAATACTTTACTAAACTATTATATAAATTTGGGGGAGAAAGAAGAAAGAAAAACGGCATGAAATGATATTCTATGCTAATAGTAAGTGTAGCGGTCCAGCTTTGTCATCTTCTTTAATATCGGAGTTATCCACAGAGTTGCGGTCGTTGCTGTGGATCAAATTCAATTAAAACATATTGTTCTTTTGTTGTTTAGTAAGAATGGCTGACACCTCTTAGGGTTAGCATACGTTTAATATATAAAAAGGTTCTTCCATGATTGTCTAACCAAACACTAAAACTTATAATTAAAGCGTAGACCAAAAATGCCTTAACCTTGAAACATTTCAACCTCCCTTAAACAGTAAATCTGCTTTATGAGTCACCATTGATAACATAAACAATAGGGTTACTACCGTTATCACTCTAAGTTCCAAAACCAACATATTGACACTTAAATGATTTCTGATACTTTATTTCTTGACTTTATTTTTTCACCAACTCTTGCTCTTTCTGAAAGAAAACGGTTGTCCAGTCCAGGCATCAAGTTATTTATAACTTCATCCTGCACAAAGTACGTTGTGCCAAGACTTCAAAAACAGTAAAATATTCAGTTTGTCAATTTTTTTTCTGACGAGGAACCAACACTAAAAACGTCAGCCTTGAACCTAACCTGATAGTGACCTTAAGCATACCATTAATGCCGACTTTGTCGCACAAGCCTGGTTAAGTTTATGCGGGCTTTAGTATTAACTCTTGTTATGAACAACTGGAATAGTTGTTACAGCAGGCTTGTTCTTTGCTCCCTTCCAGAAAGTTTAACTTGGCTGCAAGGCTGAGACATAAAGCTGTCGCTCCAACCTCCTGGACCCGGTTGCTCGGTGAGTTAGCGCTAACCCAGAGTTAAATGTTTAACTCACAATTGAGTTTATCCCCTCTAAGATTGATTTGGCTGTCATTTTTTATTTGCATACCAGGGTTTACTTGATGTTTTCTTAAAAATTTTAGTGGAAAGACCAAATGCATTTCTAGATGAAAAAATTATGTCTAAAGTTACGCCTAGCCGGTAGCCCTGGGTTAAATTTAACTCACTGTCGAGCAACCGGCCCCTGAATTGTTATCTCTTGAACCCACCCAGTCCTCGAAAAGCGTTATCCCGTTGCTGTGGTGAGCGCCACTTGGGAGTGTACGCTCCGATAGATGTCAATATGTTCCCCTCGACAATTTAATTGTCTTTACTCCAGTTTGACTTAATTTTCAGCCCCATTGCACGCGTTCGTAGCTTGTAAAACTCCGCTTTACACTCATACAGAACAGCGACGGCGGTGATAGACTATGAGCAATGGCGAGGAAGTTGTATACTCACAGTGATACCTCTTTCTGGGAGGAAACAGAATAAGTACAGACACAAGAACAATAAGAAGAAATATTACACAAAGAAAACAGGTAATAGCGCCCATTGAGAACGAAGTCGAATGTGCTTCAGACATACTGGAAGCAGAGGAAACAAAAAAGGGCATGGGGATAGGGGTGGGGGTGGGGGTTGAGGCACCTTTACATACAGCAGGGACCCCACTCCATGTGCCGTTTATTTGACAGACTCGCTCACGTGATCCCGCTAGGGTGAAGTTTTTATGGCATTTAATTGTGACTTTATTTGGGAAAGTTGTCTCGTTTCCCACAATCTCTCCATTTGCTGGCGTCTTCAAAGAACCACAGTCGACAGCTGGAAAACAAAGATAAGAAGGACATGTTGCAGCATTATCATCATTTCCTGCGATGCTTACACGTAATGATATTTCTTTCTTTCTTTCTTTCTTTCTTTCTTCCTTCCTTTCTTTCTTTCTTTCTCCCTTCCTTTCTCCCTTCCTTTCTTTCTTTCTTTCTTTCTTTCTTCCTTCCTTTCTTTCTTTCTTTCCTTCTCCCTTCCTTTCTTTCTTTCTTTCTTTCTTTTAAAATCGTAGTTGTTGCTGTTGTTATTGTTTTCGTTATTATCCGCAATAAAACAGAAACAATATTTATAGAAGTGCAGAGAATCTGCATTTCGAATTGAGATCTCTAAATTTTTTAGTAAATGATGGTCAGTGTCAGTGTGGTTTGAAGGAAATTGAAATTGATGTTTTGTTCAGTATTATCACCATTCCACTGTTATGGACAGTCACAAGGAGGGGGAAAGAGGGGAGGGGAAATTTTCCTCCGACAATAGCGATCAGAGCGGCACTAATATTGAACAAAACTGTTCTCCTTACTTACCGAGACACTTCGGTGGTATTCCAGACCATTGTCCGTTCAACGAACAAAGACGGTCAAATGAGCCTGACAACAGATAGCCTTCTTCACAGAGATACAAAGCCACATTTAGGAACGTTGTGTTGGAAACGAACATGGCACCGTGTTTGAGTGTGGGCGGCATTCCGCAGTCTATAGCTAAGGATAATTAAAATTTGGAGTATTCAGTAGAAGATCTGTCTGTCTCAATCTGTCTGTCTCAGTGTTTGTTTTCTCTCTGTTTGATTATTTTTTGTTTGTTTGTTGTGTGTTATCTGCTTGTCTTTACTTCTCTGTCTATTATTTTAAATCTTTGTTGTCTGTCTGTCTACCTGTCTTTCTCTCTCGGTCTGTCTGTCGGCCGGTCGATCTGAGTCTGCTTGGCTAGCTTTTTGTATCAGACATCTGACTGTCTGTAATTGTCTGTCTGTTCGTTTGTCTGTCTATCTGGTTTTGTCTCGTTCGGTCAATATTTTTGTTTGTCTGGCTGTTTGGTACTTTATTTCGGTCGTCCGCCCGTCTGTCGTTCTGTTTGTCCGTCCGTCTGTCCACCGACCATCATCATCATCAACAACAACAACAAAAACAGCGACAGCAACAACAGAATCGTTCATTTCTACAATCTTCAATTAACACTATTCCGCCTGGGCTTTTTTAGGGTAGTTAAGCCTGGGGGGGGGGGGCGGAAAGTGCCCGCGGCCCATTACTCTAAAAGGTGGTAGAGAATCATAAACTAATTAATTTGGTGTAACTTAATTGGTGTGTGACGTCATCAATACGTCATAATGACGTCATAACTGCCAAAATTTTCGATTTTTACCAAAATTTTCCTAATCAAAAGAGAAAAGTTTAGAGATGTTTCTGACTTCAAAAATCGACAAAAAACGGTACAAAATGCAATTAAACTTCCTTTTTAATATAAATAATAGTATCTTAAGGAAATTTAGTAATACAAACAGAGATTTTTTCAGCGCAAGTTTGATGTTAAAGCCTTACATTAGCTTTTAAACTATATCCTTCAAATTTTACTAAAATTCTTATTATTTAACGCTAATAATGTAACTAAAACTGTTTTTGTTCTGTTATCATCGTTTTGAAATGCAAATTGGCCGAGAAAAGCTTTCAATTTTGCCAAAGTGCAAAGTACATGGCCGCCATCTTGGATTTCCAAAAATGGTATTGTGCAATACCTATAACGTTACAGGTCACGTGTAACATAAATTATTTTACAGGGAATATCGATTAATTGCCTTAGAGACCAATAGTTAGCACTTGTTTCAACAATTTTGTGAATTAATCGAGAAAAATACTGAAAAAGTCAAAAATTGAAGAACATGGTGTCAAAAACGATGTAGCCATGGCAACATGTTATACCCTTGAGGCAAAATTTTTCCAGAATCTTGTTCTCCAATAAATTTTAGTAAAAGTGACCAAATTTGGTTGGTGTTACTTTAACATTAAGGAAGTTCTGGGAAGTCGAAATCAGCGCGGGCACTTCCCCCCCCCAGGTGGAATAGGGTTAAGACATAAATGAATTAAATATTAAATGAGTATGACAAAACTGTGGTGGTTAGACACCTGGAATAAATATAAAGAACTAATCTAGTCAGGTGTCCATTCCATTTTAAGTAACTAGTCACTTCGATAGAGCAAGAATACGCCAATCATGGTCTTTTTTATCTACTCGCATATCGAACCTTCTGCCTGGCAACTTACGATCACAGGATGGTTTCACACCACTCCATTTCCCACTGGATAGACATTTCCTTTCCTTAGACCCGGACAATTTGTAGCCCATCCTGCAGGTGAATCCTACGGTACCTCGCACGCCAAAACTAATCGTGTATACTGAACCATGGCTGGGTGCCGTGTGGTCTCCGCATCCCCCCGCTGCAAAATGATTGAGAGTAAAACTGTAACACATTACAACCATTGGCAATGAAATCGGTACAAAGATTGATTTTCATAAATCTGACTTTATTTAAACAAAGGTGTACGCATGAACTGGTTTTGAGCCCTTTCGCTTACAAACCCAATCCAATCGAATGAGAATTCACAAAAGGATAAAACTTATAAATGTTTCAACTTTTAGGAGTGCAGTAAATCACTTAAACTTTGCAAAAACTGCATTTACTTACATTACGTCTCAATGCAAATAAAATAGATAACATACAACTACACAATAACTTACTTAAAAATACGCCAAAACATAAAGTCCGTTCACTTGTACCTGTTTTATTTTACGCACTTGTTTTCTGCTTCGGATTAAAACGCGGTCCACTAGTTTTATAAGCTCTCTCAGTCAAAAGTTTATCAGCTTACTTAACTACTCAGTCCCTCACAACTCAACGTAGCAGCTTGTATACTTGGCGTATTCGTCTCTGTTACGACCTTCAAAAAGTTTATTAAACTATTACCACATAACAGGCACTCCGCCAGACTAGCTCTTCATAGTTATTTCAGGTGTGAAGTCACCGAAATTCAGGCTAAATTCTAAGTTTATGTAAAAACAAACTTAAATGTTGTTGTTGTCAGCTTGTTATTGCGTTTGTCACATTTTGAAGCTCCATATGTCAATATGAATAACTTCTTAGTTGATAGGAATAATAAAGTCTGAGATTTTAACAGCAAAGTGATAGTTTCTGGTGTAAATCAATTTGGAGGAATTGTTAGTTATTTTGGTAAATACTTTCACCCCCCTAACCAATTTAAGTTCAATCTGCTCCTCTCCCCACGTCGTAAGTTGATGCAGAACCTTAATTACTATACATAGTGCTCAAGAAAACGCTTACTTTCACATGTTACAGTCGGGTCGTAGACCCACGTTCCTCTGCGACACTGCTTGGTTATGATTCCTTTGCTGTAGAAACCTTTTGCACATTGAAATCTTGCTTTTTCTCCAGACGCATAAATGCTTTTTGGGTCAACAAGATAAGAATTGGCAGGAGTTTCTGGTGTGTCACAAAGTAATGCTAAAGTAGAAGAAAGAAGTTTTAGTTATTGCGCTACGTCATCACCCTTGAGTGTCTCAAATTTTACCCTGTCATCAATCAGTGGAGCATTAAACCAGTCAATCAATTATTTTCTCTCACCTCACATCACCGCACTCCCATCCCCTCTTCTCACCTCATCTCGCTTCATTTCAACTCATCGCACCTCATCTCAACCCATCTCAACTCATCTCGCCTCACCTCATTCCCCTCCCCTCATCTCAACCGGTTTTTCTTCATCGTACCTCACCTCAACCCATCTCGCCTCAGCTCAGCTTACCTCCTTCACCTCTCCTCCCCTCACCTCACCTCGTTTCTACTCATCTCACCTCACCTCACCCACCTCACCGCACCTCACCTCACTTCACCGTATCTCACCTCACGTCATATCACCTCACCTCATCTCATCTCACCTCACTTTACCTCACCTCGCCTCGCCTCAGTCCAAAACCTCAAACAGATAGACAACTAGGAGAGAAAAGTTAAATGGGCATGCAACGTAAAGAAAAACTAAAAAGGCAAACAAACGAACAACAAAAAGTCGCTCCAACGAAAAAGGTTTGAGAACAATATCTCACCACATGTCGGTTCAAATCGGCTCCATCTCCCTTTGCCAGTGCATCGCCTGACCGCTACACCCTGCAACCCGTACCCCTTGTTGCACGTGTAGCGCACAGTGGCGTTGTGCTGTGTACCCAAGAACACTCTGACACCGTTAGCCACTGGTGGAGGGACACCACAGTCGAGACCTAAACACCACGTGCAGAAACAATACAGTTAAATAGGAAAGTCACGGGATTACTTAGGGTTGTAACGTAAAATGGGTTTCCTCGATAAGAATAGTAACTTCTAGAAAACTGGCTTTAGCCTCAAATATGGGTACTCGCGGGTATGTTAACGTCGCATCAGAATCCAGGGGGATTTTTTTAAAGAAGTTGTTCTTGTTTGTTCTGTACCGAAAATAAATTATGTCAAACAGTACTTTAAAATTTTGGATCACATTGAACTCCATTGAAACTCTTGTAAGAACCAACTTTAGGATTTGTTATTATTCTGCGTTTCGTTCGCAATGATTTTTTTCCGATATTTATCAGTATTTTACTAATGATACTTGCTTCCCGTTATTTGTATGGTTGTTTTCTCTTCTTTGTTTCTTCATTCAATAGAATAGATTTATCAAAGGCATCAGGGTTTACGGATCTCAAAACCCTGCCCAAGATAAAGAAGATCCCTGACCTAAAATAGGGGCATTGGGTTCGAACGAAAAAGGGTTGAGTAGAAAGAGAAGGTTGAGAAATTTTTCACTTTTTGTTGGTAAGCAGCAACGTTTATTGATAGTTTGTAATAGACTGTCAATTTACTGTTATCTAGTCGGTGGAGCAAATTTCTTAATCTACTCTTAATGTTGCTGCATACTTCCCTAACTTAGCCTCCTTTCTCTTTCTGTTGAAAAGGCCAAAAGCTCGTCAGTACGACAAGGTGTTTTTAAAAGTAGTTGCTTATCCAAAAAAATTGTCGCTAGTTAGGAGGATTGGGGTGAAATTAAAAAAGGAGGAAAAGGTTTTAGAATGTAGTAAACACTGTACCGAAGCAAACAAGTGCCACACCTCGGATAGCATATGAGCTGGCGTTTGCCCTATTACATATTCACACCAAAACTAAAATTTTAAACTTAACTAAAATCCCAAATTCAACAACTTCCCCCAACACCCCTTTGCCTCCAAATCATCTTAAAAAATTAAAAGCTTATCAATTTTTTACAACTGAGTTCTATGCTGCTAAGACTTAAAATTTGTATTTTATAAAATGAAACCAGTATATCCGTATAGTTTGACATAAATGTTTAAAAAACTTCAGTAAAAGGATAAGACCAATCTTATATAGAGTCTTACCCTTCTTTATGCAGCTGTACCCACAGTCTCCATCACACAAACAATCATGTGTAGCAGGGGCTGGGCACCCCGCATATGGAGAGCACTCCGAACTACAGCTTGACCTGGCCCTCCTGTTTTGACGGGGACAGTCGTGATTGGCTGGAATATAAAACATAAATAAATCAATTCCACCAAATACTGTACTATTAACTAAAATCTTTGGATATAAAAACTGCACATGGTATTTAGTGGGGCTTATCGCACAAAGAAGAAGAGAAAGGCTGAAAAAGCGCACCTGTAACTTTTTCCGAACATAAATCTTCAGTCTATTGCTCTCTGGTGCACTTAGTAGAAAGCAAAATGTAGCAACTCCAGCAAACTACAAGGCCAGCATAAACTGTTATAAGCTAAACCGAGGCCAGGTGCCCAATGCGTATTTAACGAAAAACGAACTTTGCGAGTTTGTACGGTAGCCCGGCGGACGTGCTCGCTCGGAGTCACTGGGAGAAAAAGCCTTTTGGTGCATTGAAAAAATCATTTGTGTCTATCTTTTTGTTTCATTTCATGGCTGACAATCCGTAGCAACAATTTTCTACGACAATGCTATGAGATTTTGAGAGGATTTTACAGGACTCAATTTCCCAGCTTGCGAACCGAGGGTAAGGCATTTGCGCGTACAATTGGCCCGAACGAGTCTCCCACATGTGATTGGCCCTAATGGGGTCCAGTTCTCGCTCACCTACATGTGATTTGCTAGAAAGAGACTGAGGCCCCGTCCACACGGATACGATATTTTTGAATCCGCAACTTTTTCTTTCCGTATTCAAATAAATCTCCGTCCACACGAAGCGTATTCAAATCAAATTTGCCCGTCCACACGGCTCCGAATTTTTATGAATCCACAACTTTTTCTTTCCGGATACGGCTTTCGTCCACACGAATACGGCGAATTCGGCAGCAAATCCGGACCTTTCCGCCATATTGGCGATTGGTTCCTTGCTTGCTAAGAGACTGGACATTATTTTCTACGTCATCGTATTCAAAAAAATCCGGATTCGCCGTCCACACGGTATCGGATTCGTTGCGTATTTTTTTTTCCCACTCTGGAGAGCGTGTTCAAAAAGTTCCGGATTCACTGCCGAATTCGCCGTATTCGTGTGGACGAAAGGCGTATCCGGAAAGAAAAAGTTGCCGATTCAAAAAAATTCGGAGCCGTGTGGATGGGGCCTCAGCATTCGTTCCACTACATGTGGGGCTCAGCTTTCGCTCACCTACTTGTGATTGGCTCATACAGGACCCAGCTCTCGCTCTCCTACAAGTTATTGCCTCGAATGAGACCCCGTTCTTGCTCACCTTCACATTTAAAAGGCCTCAGTTGGACCCAGCTCCCGCTGAAGCACATCAATGCCTCTGAGGTACCGACTCCTTCAAAGCCTTCCGCACAGCCAAAAGAAACCCTGTCTCCCGTAGCAAAACTTTTTTTGTTGCTTGGTGACTTAATGTACGCAAACAGTGGTAATGACGGCAATGAACAGAAAGGAACTGGAACGAAAATGAAGGAGTTAATAAAAAGCTACGAAAAAGCGCGCACAGATCGCTTCTTGTAGTAATCCCAATGAAAGATGAACAGACCAGGTACCTTAATTATTAATATTGAGGATATTAAGAGAACAGACCGATTCAAAATGGCAGTGACAACAACTGTGATAATGACAGCAACAAATCTAATACAACAATATCATATAACTATTCACATTCTTTAACATCGCCAGGCTCTTTCGTCACCCGAGACTCAGGCTAAGTTAGGGCTGTTTATCTGGCACCCAGAAGTGGATGGTAGCAAATAACTAAATGTGCAATTATTTTAAAGAAAATATTTTTCTTCTCTCTAAACTACGCTAAACAAGAACAAAATTTTTAGCCATCAGAATGTAGAAATTACGCGACCAAACCCAACCCGGGTCATCGAAGAGCCTGGGAACGAGGTTAAACTTGTTGACAATAAGGCGCAAAATTAAACCTACAGCACTTAGGAGCAATGTTGCCCCATTTGCCGCTCGGTTGACAGGTCCTTGATGAGGGACCACTGAGAGAAAACCCGTCCCGACACCTATACGTCACTGTTGCTCCCACAGACGTTGAGCTGTACGTCAAGATGGCGTCGGGTACCGGTGGGGGCTTGCCGCAAGACCAAGCTGTTGGACAGACGAAACATTGGTGATGCACAGAACCGGTGTTCGTGATTTTTTAGCCAACAACAGCGACAACTCACAACCAACAACATCACACATAAACAAAACACCATTAACACCACCAACAATAACAACAACAACATTATAAACAACAACATTAACAACAACAACAACAACAACATCACACAAAAACAAAACACTATTAACACCAACAACAATAACAACAATAACAACAAAAACACCAACAACACCACCAACAACAACATCACACAAACTATTAACACCAACAACAATAACAACAACAACAAAAACACCAACAACACCACCAACAACAACATCACACAAAAACAAAACACTATTAACACCAACAACAATAACAAAAACAACAAAAACACCAACA
>JAOBRG010395679.1:0-10327 GCA_027574985.1 Umimayanthus nakama | reverse complement strand
AACTTTGAAACTTCTTCAGCAAAATCATTGTATTCTTCCTCTTGTTTTTTGCAACAAAGTATTCTTTCATCTTCTTGTTTTTCAAAAAACTGCTTCAGCTTTTCAAAGTCTCGAGAATTCAAATTCTTTATTTTCATCATTATATTTCTCAATCCCATTTTATATCAATAAAAAAAAATAAAAAGTTTTTTTTCAAAAAACCCAGACAAATTTTGAAATTTTGGAAAAATGAGAAATTTCAAAATTTTGGAAAAATGAGAAATTTTGAAATTTCAAATTTTCCAAAATTAAAAAAGAAAAGTTTTTTTATTCCAAATTTTGAAAAGAAGTTTTTTTTGAAAACTATTAGCTGAAAAGGAAGGTATTTTAAAAAACGGGGGTATAATTACTCTATACTACTACTAGGTAAAACCAAAAGAAATCACCATCTTCACGGGCGACATCAATGCAAAGATAGGTGCTGACAGTAGTGGATATAAAACGATTAAGGGAAAGCAAGGAAATGGTCAAACGAATGAGAATAAAGATTTAATTGGGGACGTCTGTGTTCCGTGAATCGACTGATGATCTTGGGTAGTGATTTTCCACACAAGCGTGTTCATGAAGCCGCTTGTAGATCCCCAGACTATACAACAGAGAACCAAATGGATCATGTTTGCGTCAGCAAGTGTCTTAGACAATCACTGCAAGATGTTATAGTAAGAAGGGTTCCGATGTAGCGTCAGACCATCACCTGGTATTGACGACACTAAAGCTACATCTGAAGAGACACAAGTCACAAATAAAGTTCGCTACAATGCAAATTTGCTAAAGAACAAAGATGTGCTAGAACAGTTCCAAATAAAGCTACTCAAATATATATCAATTATTGCAAGATCTACAAGAGAAGAGTGATCTCGATCTGGAGACTGAATGGCAGCAGTTGAAGAAAAAGTGTATTGACATCTGCGAAGAAACATTAGGCAAACAAAGGATGCATAATAAAGACAGGATTTCACCAGAGACGATAGAGAGTGACATGTGCGTAAAGTGAAGACGACAGCTGGGCACGGGCAAGAAAAAATCAAAGGCGCAGTACTTAAAAGCTCGCAAAGAGGTTAAAAGAAGTATTAAAACTAATAAGAGGAACTTTGGAGATTATTTGGCTAAACGGAGACAAGAGGCAACAATATTGAGAAATCTTTATGATGGCTAATTTTCAGAAAAAAAGCTTGAAGTGACAACGGGTGTCCGCCAAGGGTGTTTACCATCCCCATTTCTCTTTCTGAAAACAACAACTAAAGGTAGAAAAAATGAGTTTTTTTAACGGCGTCCCTGGGTACATTTGGATGACCTTGATTTTGCTTGTGATCTATGGCTTTGTCGTCTAACAACTAGAGACATATGCAGAAATAAACGATACAGCTAGTAACAAATTCCGTCAAAACTGGCTTAAACACTGTCAAGAAGAGGACTAAAATACCACCTGTAACATCCCGATATTACTGGAAGAGGAGCATATTGCGGAAGTGGCATGGAGCCATTCAAGTACCTTAACAGACCAGTTTCGTATCCCTGATTGCCGCTGATTACAATGACTATCGACTCGTCTTTACAGCACGAGCCTCACCTTGATGTTAAATATTTACAAATACCGGCGAGATCTGAATCTCCATCAATACACAGAGCTATGAATAGCTCATATCAACTCTGGAATTTTTGAAAATTTAACGTCAGGTCGATGCTCGTGCTGTAAAAGCGAGTCTATAGTCATTGTAATCAGCGGCAACTGAGAATACGAAACTGATACTGGTCTATTAGCAGCATCGTAGATAAAGAAGCGGGTATAGACAAAGATGTGATAACAAGATTTGGGAAAGCAAGAGCCATATTCCACATGCTCAAAAACATTGTAGAGAGCTTACAATAAAACAAATCTTATGGTTTTCAATTGCAACGTGAAAACAGTTTTGCTGCTTGGTTGTAAGACTAAGCGAATAACAAGAAAGAACCAGCAGAAGATCTGGACCTTTGTCAATACATGTAGGTGCTTACGAACGATATTCAGAATCAGATGATTAGATAAGGTCTTTAGCGGAGAGATGTGGCAGACAGCAGATCAGGAACCAATGGGAAAACAGATTGTGAGGTGGAAATGGAGCTGGATAGGACATACCATACGGAAAACAACACATGCGTAACACGGGAAGCTAACGTGGAACTCACAGGGCAAAAGGAAACGGGGAGGGGGCAATGAACAGCTGAAGAAGGGACAGATGGAGAAAAGAGTGAACTATGTTTGTCGTAAACCGATAAAAGTAGAATGGTCCAAAGCTGAGTGCATTCACGATGAGTGCTTGGTGGCCTATGTTCGACAGGGAGATAAAATTAAGGGACTAAATAAGTAAGTTAATTGGCGTCGTTATAAGTTGAGCAATTTCATAGAGGCTAAACGTTTTTCGAACATATTTTTGTAAGAATGAATAGCCAGTAAAAACAACACACTTGTACATTTGACTCGTTACTTTTGTTTTTCAGCAGAGACTACTTCACAGAAACCAACCGTGAAAACAACAAAGCCACTCATGTCTAAGCTAAGTGAGTTGCGTGGTTTGTAGTTGTCTTTTTTATTTTTTGCGAATTTTGATCGTATTGTAATAAATTCGGTATCAGTGCATGCAAACAACATTTAGTTTTCTCAGTTACACATTTTTGAAAAAAAATTGCTATATTATTAGTTAACATCGAAGAACATCTACACAGCCTATATGATTTATAGATAGTTTTTAGTATTTTGCAACCTACCAATCAACGACAGTTGCCCCAGTAGCATTTATCCTTGCCTTCATTTGATTACATCATCACTATAGCACAGTCATCATCATCAGTACCATCATCCACAACACCATGGTATTACTGTTAGTATCGTATAGCCATTACTGTTCTTTTGTCTTTGCATTCACTTCTAACCTCGTCATTTTAGTAGCACACACCCCAACGTTGTTCAAACGACTTCATTACTATCACCTCACCTCATCATTGTAACCATCATCCTTATACTTACGTTATTCCACTTAGTGTTTGTCTTGATAGCAACTACAAAACTTGATCTAGAAACTACCATTTGGTAAACTGCATATGTCGAACTGTCCTTGTGTCCCTTTTTACCTTTACCTCGTTAATAACAGCAGCCTAACACACTTCTTTTCACCTGAGTTTGACAACAAACCAATCATAGAAATTTCGCACTTAGTCATAGGATTAATGTTTAATTTTCACTTTGAGTGTTTGCCTTGAACATGTGAATAAAACAAAGGAAGAGCAAAGTTATCGACTAAGATAGTGAATTGTTATACAAGAACTCTTGGTTGGTTGTTTTTCATAGACCAATTGTAGCCAGCTTGGCCAAAGTTGAGTTACGTCAAACATTACTTTAATCTTGGATTATTTTAACAAAGTAATTTATTTGTTTATTTATTTTAAAAAAAAGGGATATATTAAATGGCCCAGGGCAAATTTATCACTTAAAAAGGGCTAGACCGACCGAGGGTTACATATAAGCTATTCCTCGGATGGCCACGGACAACTCTAAAATTGTAAGAAAATGGATAAGGACTTTAGAAATTATTTAACATTTCAAGCTGAAAGTTACCAGGAACAATGACTATTCTTCGTTATTGGGTTTTCCATTTTTTATCTTCAATTACTTATCATAACAGAATGTAGACTTTCTAATCTAAATATTAGCTAAATTTTCGTTACACTTTTGACATAAGTTATGGAAGGTGCTTTTGGTGCAAGAATTGACTGACTGAGCCAATTTTTGTCAAAACAGCTGGACTCACACACTGTGCATGCTAACGTCATCAAGAGCCCATCACACAATAACCGATCTTTTGTAGGGAGATTGTTGATTTTTTGTTGTCGACAACAAGTTTGCTAGGGTTTGATTGTTACCCCAAAATGGAAATTCTCGGGGAAAATTTAAACATGTTTGATTTTCATACTTCCTGGCAGATATTGTTGGCTTTTGTGTGACGGTCCCCGACACTTTGTCGAGAGGTAAACTGATAAAATGGATAGAACTCTACCTGTGCTTTTCAAATGCGCGAAATGAAGTTTCACAAAAACTCAGCGACAAAATCTGTAAACGTGTAATTAGAATACACTGTAACTGTCAAGCCAGAAAGACTTGTGTGGTGGGCTTAAATAGTGTCAAACGATGTCTTCTTTGATTACCTACAGTTACTACAAGTTCCCAGTTGATTGCTTTTGTAGCAAAAAATATCCCGAAAAAAAGACTCATTGTAGTGGAGCAAAATAGACCCCTCACCTTCTTCCTGCTTGCATCACAGTTTTAGACACTCGCAGCGGCAAATAAGTCTTAATTGTAAAACAACAGTGTGGCTGCGTACCACAATGTTTGTCTATTTTTAAATCAAAAAGAACATCGAGCGATGTTTTTCAAGTTTTGTTTTAGTTATTTGCTCGAAATTGTTTTGTATTTTGTTTAATTCTTGCCTTTACTTTTTCAGGCACAAGCATGTCACGTGATTGTCCAATTCTTTCGACAACGCTCGACGACAAGGATACAGTCCTGTCAGGTCACGTGATTGATAATGAGTTCGTTCATGATGTCGTCGAGTGCGCGCGCAAGTGTTGTGATGAGACCAATTGTGTTTCGCTCAACTTCGAGTACGCAGCACAGGGACTGAAAATGTGCGAGCTGAACAACTCTACTAAAGAACATTGCAAGGAGTCAATCGTGAAAAAGAACGGTTTTCTGTACTATGGATGAGGCACAACCAAACACATCTCATGTCAAGTGTATAGAAGGAAATTTTGGTTCCCTCAAGTCGTAAAATGCTATACTTTTTTCCTCTTGCCGAAAACAGCTTCTTGTAGACCAGGGAATATTTGACAAACAGTGTGCAAGAACTTGGGAGTTGACCCTATTCAACCTGGGGGAGGGGCGGAAAATGCCGGCGCTGATTTCAACTTTGGAGAACTTCCTTAATATTAAAGTAATAACAACCAAATGTGGCCACTTTTACTAAAATTTATTAGAGAACAAGATTCTGGAAAATTTTTACCTCAAGGGTAACAAATGTTACCACAGCAACACCGTTTTTGACGCCATGTTTTCTCAAATTTTGACTTTTTAGTTTAGTATTTTTCGCCATTAATTCACAAAATCTTTGAAACAACTGCAAAACATTTGTCTCAAAGGCAATTTATCGATATTAATACTATAACGATATTCGAGGGAAAAGCTTTTCCCTTGAACAGTAACATAGTAAATTAATTAATATAGAATAAAAGTGCAAGTTTTCTAGAAAAAATGTTTAGTGGTCTAATTGGCTTGTTAAAATGTCAGCCGTTATGCCCATTGTAGGAGAACAACAAACGGAAACCGGTTCAATACGTACCTGTTTAACAGGATTTATTTCTGCCACGATGGCTTTCGTATCCTATCTAAAATAGCTCCTTTGGTGAGCTCGAAGAGAAAAGTTGATTTTGCAAATGTGAAGCACTTGCAATTGTCTCCCTACCGGGGCAAAGTTTGTTAAAATAACACTACTGAAGAGGTCCGTAAAATTAACCGAAACATACCAGCGGTGTCGCATTAAAGACTTCATAGTATCTAGTCCTTTAAACGTTCATAATTATCATGCAATTTTTTTTTTGTTTTCCTTTTCACGATACAGCCACATAGTACCAGCTATAGCTGTTAAGAAGCTAGCGCACCTGACGCCAACGCAACCTGCTTGCTAAAATATGCTTCACTCATTTGAAAATATATAATCACAACTCAAGCTAGAAACAAAATGGCTACCTTCTTGAGCTGCAACACCTGATGACAGTGGTTAATTCACTGCATGTGAATGCAATGATTTGATTGGTTCTGATGACTTCTGTTCCCTTCCAGAATCGACAACAAAAAAATACGAAGTTCTATTTGCTCCAACGAAGTTCTGCTGTTAATGCGTTGTTTAGTTAAACCTGCTACGTCTCAATAAGCTAAAAAAGCGTAGCGACTTCGTTTGAGCCATCTACTCGTTGGTCGAGAGAGTAAAAGCAACCTAAAAAGTGATTCCTAAAGTATGTGGCCGATCAATGGTTCTACATTGTTTAAATAATGTATTTATAATATTAACATTACATCGTTTAGTTCAAACATTAGCTAACATTGATGCTACCACAGCAAAAAGTGGTATTATTTTGTAATATATATGTAGAAAACATTGTACAGTCTACGTCATTAGCACGTTCTGAAAAAAAGGTTAAAAAGCACTAGGCAAGAAGACATTGCGACTGAGAGCTTGTAAAAGTTTAACTAGAATTTCTATTTACATTTTTCTTTGTTCACTCTTGTGCATTAACTTTATCCACAAACAATAACTGCTCATTTTCAACAAAATTCGTCAGTCAAATACGTCTAACGTGACTGACGACTCAAATGTACTTTGAGCTGGCCTGCCAAGGTGTTGTCGAGTTCTTCTTCTCGATCATTTTGGTGCTCCATTAGAATTCCTTTGGCAAATAAATGAAAAGTCGATTTTTGAAAATAACTTTGTAGAAACTAAACCACACTTCCAGTTTACAGTAAAATTACGTTCTAATAACTCAGCAAAATAATTGATTAGTATTGAATTAAGGCCCAGATTAGATACTGATTAAGCATCCATTACGTTTTGTTGTCAAGGTTCGCCAATCTGCCAACCGCCGGAAACTTTTAGCTTTTTAAATTTGAGCACGTTCCTTTCGTAAAATCCAAATCTGGATTTTGCGTTCCATTTGTCACGGTTACCCAAAATCCAATCTTGGATTGTAATCCGAAGAATCCACCCTCAATCGTGGATTTTATGGATTTTAGAAGTCAACATCTGGATTGAGATTTTTTTCTGCGTTCCAATTACCAATCCAAAATTGGATTTCTGTCTTGTCGTGTGTTTTCTGGCTGCAATCATTTGCGCGGCGATCGACCATGGAAGACGCGGCAGATCCAGGTGAAACGAAATAAACTTTCAGCTTTTCATAGCTTTCATATTAGTAATATCCGGTGAAACTTTTCACTGGCATGATAAATATACCGTGTATAGTCGGATGATACGGTAGCCGAATGCCTGCGGATAACTGAAACGGTGCGAATCACGAGCAATTTGTTCGTGTTGTTCATCTGTTGTTGTTCACTTGTTGATCGCCGACCTGCCGTGCGGTGGCTTTGTGGCAAAGTGTGCGAAACAATTTGAGCAAGACATTATGTATGGGGAAATATTTCCTATAATTCAGATAAAATTTTAGTTGTGATACAAATATAGATACCTTCTTGTTGCAATTGACTGAGATTATGAGATGCCACCTCACCTTCATGTCTTTTCGCCTCTTACCAATCAAGAAGTTTCTGTCGAACTTCTTGGTATTTTGCGTAATCTTTTTGGTATTTTTCAAGAGCTTTGTCATGACAGACGCGTTCCTGATCCATGTCCTCCCCAGAAAGGAATTTGGCAAGATAATTCCCGCCAATGTAAGTTGCAGCATTGAGTACAGCCCCACCGAGCATCATCGCCATCGTCGCCATTTTTGGTAGTTGTGCGGTATTCTTTAAAGCGCCCCATTTCTGGGTGGATCACAGGTTGAGGCTGTTGTTTGAGTCTTTGGTTCTGAGAATGAGGTCTCTTCCCTTTGATTCGATTTCATCATGAATAATCGTGAGAAAAGATCAATGGCAACGATTCCAGTGACGATTATGTTAGTGTTGTTGTGAATAATAATTCTGGGAGCCAACCTTCAGAGGTTTCCTCGTATTCTTCCTCATTGTCTTCAAACTCTCTTATCTTCGCTAGTTCTTCCAAAGTAAATTGATTACTCATGTTGTTCCGCGCATAGAAGTATACGAATTTGCCATTCTGAATCCTGATTGTGAGTGGATCGACCAAGGCTGCAATCTTCTTGATGTTCTGAGGATCGATAGCATCAAAGTAGATTTCCGACAAGTCTGGCATTGTTGACGTTTTATGTTGAGTTATTATTTCTTAAAGCTGCTTTGGGATAATCTTCTAATCCTCGAGATATGTTTTCAAGGCCATCGATCCAGCAAGAACCGCAGTCCATTTTCCATAATTCACTACACTTGCACTTGGGTCACCGAGAAAGTTCTCCTTCAAAATCTTCTTGGCAAGGAATCCGACCTCGACTGCAAAACCAACAAGAACAGCCGAGTCCGTCACTGTTTTTACGAATTTGTTTTGCTCCGACATTTTTAAGTCATGGAGCATCCTTTTAAGCTATGCTAATTCTGATCGGAGCGCAGGTTGGTGCTGCTGTTTGAGTCTTTGGTTGTGAGAACGAATAATCTTCCCTTTGATTCGACTTCGTCATATTGAATCGTGAGAAAAGATAACTGGTGGTGATTCCTGTGCCAACTAATGCAAGTGCTGTTGTGAATGATAATTTTGGGAGCCAACCAACACCTTCAGAGGTATTTTCTACCTCATGAGCTTCACGAGCTTCACGAGCTTCATGAGCTTTGCGAGCTTCTTCTCGAGCAAGTGCCTCTCTTGCTCTTTTATTACCCTTCACCAGTGTCTTCCCAGCGGCGACTTTCTTTGGGTCTTTCTCCTTCTTGGTCTTGGGTTCACTCTTTGTTCCATCTGGAACTTCAGTGATTTGTTCTGCATCTTTATTTTCGTCTGACATTTTCTCTTTGAATCTACTAAGCATCCTTTTAAATAGAATTCCAACAGATGCTGGAAACCTTTTCAAGAGATGCTGGCAACCTTTTCAGGAGATGCTGGCAACATTCTCTTTTGTCTCTTCCTTCTGTGCTTTTCCTATTTTAACATGCCTTGCAACATGAAAGAAACGCTGTCAAGTGCAATGAGTCTTCCGCCTTTCAAAACTAGAAATCCTGCGAAACTTGAGAGATCTCGCTTGATCAGTTCATCATTTTTGAGATCCTGATACAGTTGTTCTGCATCATCAATATTGATGAATGCGGCAATAGCCTGAGTTGCAAATCGAATAGATGATTCCACCAGACTTGTTGAAACCTGCTTTCCCGATATGACCTGGTAACACAGGTAGTATTTCTCAACATCCTTGTTTGAAAGCTTCTTGATATCACCCAAGCTCATCTCAACACCAAGAAAATCTTTTGTATTGCCAAGACTTGCCAAGATTGCAAGCGACTCTCTCTTTGAATCAACTTCATCGTTGGTTTCGGTGGTGGTATCTTCCTTTTGATCGCAAGAGCCACCCTTTGGATCAAGGTATTCTTTGATTTCTGCTATTTTTATCTCCATCAGCCTTCTTTTAAGTCGATGCTGGAATTTCAGCGTAACACTCGAATGGATACTGCAGGCATAAACACAGTCTGCTATATCGATTCGATTTTAATAACTCCACAAACTTCCTTCGAGTATCGGAGTCAACGTCACCCCCAAATCATCAAACAAAGTTTTTGTCCCAATTTTCGATGGATTGTGAAATGCAATCACGCATCCCACGTTATCTCTGAACGGTTTAGCGATTGAGGTCAACTGCTGGGTAAGTACCCAGACTGATAATCCTCTATGTCTTCCTGAGAAAGAGAGATCGATAAACTTGTTAGAACGACTTTTCAGATTCTTCGATACAGCACAGTCATCCAAATTATCAAGCTATTAGTGCCGGAAAACAACACATCGCAATTGTCCAACATCTCTTCTATCTCAGTTTGGTTGCTGGCATCCGGCATCAGAATCAAGAAGTTTTTGTCGTTATTGGCAAATCTCCTATATGTCCTGTTTTTAACATATGTTGGGCATATCAAGATAATGTATTCAAACACCTTCCGAAATGGTCCTCGAAGCTGACCGAGGAGATACTTTGTTTTCCCACAATTTGTTGGACCGATACAGTGAAATGGGACCTTGTCTCGCAGTTCCTCCATTTTATTATCTAAGCATGATTATGTTTAGATCAGATTATGGAGTCAAAAAAAAAGAATTCAAGAATGAAGGAAATCACAAAAAGAATTCAAAAAATCTTCATCATCTCGACAAAGTTCTCTCTGCTGGGTTCATGGTATTCTACTTCACGGAAGAATTAATACAAATTACAAAAGAGCTTATTATCAAAATTCCAGCGCCCAAGGCACCGCAAAATAAAGCATAAAAAAAGTATTTAATTTTTCTCCAATCGAGAGTTCAAAGGATCATCAGTACATTATTGAAAGCAAATCGGAGTTCCTGATCTTCATCAAAGCATCAGCAACAATGAACATGTGGCATGTTCACGTATAATCCAAAAACTAAAACAGTCTTCTCGTCTAAGTTCTGTAAATCCGAACAAAACTCGGCCACAC
>JAOBRG010395668.1:0-10328 GCA_027574985.1 Umimayanthus nakama | reverse complement strand
ATCGAGAATGCCTGTTGAAGTTCAGGGGAATGTAGCAGGAGTGATCGTTGTCTGGGGGTTGATGGACCGTCGACTTTGAGATGATCATGAATTGACTTGGAAGTCCAAGGCTACTATTGGCTCTGATGTTTCTTTTGTTACATGTGACCCATGATGCCACTCACCCCACCATCCCAATACCTTGTGAATTCTCCACAAGCTAATAAAAATGGTTATCACCTCACTATACAGTTTATGCATATTTTAGTGGCTTCCCCCCTGGGGTTGCTCCCTGGAGGATTTGTTCACAAGCCTACTTTAACCTTGTCAGGAAAAACCATGTAAGCAAATCCCCTCCCCTCATTCCTTGGCAGTCTGTTTCAAAGAAGGTGTAAACAATATCTTGCTTGAGAACAACCAAAGAGCTAGACTGCTGACTTGATGATATACAAATCCTCTGGGTCTGACTTATGAGATCTAATACAGGTAGTCACAGAACAGAAGTTGATTTTGCCCAAACCCCCTCAGGTAGTGAAAGTCTGACAATCTCATCAAACACCCCTGGTTTCCCAGGGGTTCCGCAGGGGGAAGCTCTTCATATATCCATTAGATCTTTTACAGTGGAAAGTAGATCTCAAAGTAAAATCTGCCCGGCTGAAGCAAACATGTGTGATACCAGTAGTTAAAATGAAAATATCAACTTGAAACCAGCTGGTATGACCTCAACAGTTTAATACCTAAAAAGCTAGTGTGGTGCAAATATGAATTTAAACTGACAACCATTTTGGTAAAGTATGACCGCTTTCCAATTTAAAAAAAAAATTGGAAGGGCTTTTCGACCTAGGTGGCAACAGATAAAAGTTGGTAGTAAACTATCAAGCCTTCTCTCCAGTTTGTTGGGGGGGGGCAATTTCAAGTGTATCAAGGACATATTTAAAATAATCAATGTAATTACTTGATTCATTGGCCGCATTGGAGGTACTTGTGATTTCATTTTCAGCTTCCAGCAGATCAGATGCATCAAATGGCTGTTTGTGATCTTCTGCTCCTAACTCTTCAGGTATAAAGTAAAGCTTGTTGGGGATTCCAGCTACAGTTTGGTATTTGGATCTACGGATGTAATGGCTGTTCCAACTGTTTTTGACTTGTATCAGCTCATCCTCAATTACCTTGCTGAACGAAAACCAAAGACATTCCATTTGCATATGGTTACTCGTATCTAGATCTCCCCTCTCCATCATATCTTTAAAAAAGTTTATCCACCATGAACTCCAGTTCTTTCGTAAATAGGACCACCAACCCTCCATACGTTGATTACTATGTGATGAACCGTAACGGTGAGCTCCTAAGCCCGCACATGAATCCTGGTTATTTCTCCGGAGGAAACACTGTATTGTCGCCGTAGTCCCATTTTCAGTACCCCTGTCAGTACGTAATAGTTTCGGACAACCTTCTAATTCCTTAAAACTCTCTAAGAAGAACGAGCCAATTATGCTCGGGTCGTTGTTACTTCTTGTGAGTTTTAGCCATATGATCTTTCGGCTATATCCATGATACACCCATGAATCAGGAAACCGTATGGTTTCAGTTTATCGTAACCATCGACATGCCAACAAAAATTTGGACCAAGATTGTAATACTGCCGCCTTTTAAGATGATGGGCCTTCCTTTGTGGTGTCCCCTTCGGATCGATCTCTGCCAGTAAAGCCTCTACGGTCGATCTTGGCACATAAATATCATACTTTGACTGCAGCCTTCGCCACATCGACCGGTATCCGAGAAGCGAGCCAGAACCATCCAATTCCCTTTCGATATGTTCTCGAACACTTTGTACATCCTCAAGCCGATTTCGTCTACGTAAACCGTACTGTTATAAGCGATTTAATAGCGTTCGTGTTGACATCCGTATTCCGTGGAATGTGTTTTCTGTTCAGTGTATCATGTGTTTCCGTTCTGTGTATTGTGTTTTCGTTCTGCGTATTGTGTTTTGCACTTGTGTATTGTGTTTTCTGTTCTGTGTATTGTGTTATCGTTGTGTGATTGTGTTTTCTGTTTAGTGTAAAATGTTATCGTTGTGTGTATCGCGTTTTGCACTTGTGTTTGTGTTTTCTGTTTAGTGTAATGTGTTCTCGTTGTGTGTATTGTGTTTTGCACTTGTGTATTGTGTTTTCATTCTGTGTATTGTGTTTTGCACTTATGGGCCACCGTACTTAGAAGTTATCTGGGCATGTTTAAAAAATATGATTTTTTACAAAATCAACTATTATGGACCAATTTTTATTTTCAATTTGTCATTTTTTAGGCAACCTGTGTGAACAGCAACAAACCAAATCTAAGATTCTTCCTTATGTGACGACTTAAGTATCAGGCATTCCTACGGCCCAAAAACTCCTAGAACTCCTAACCCATGTTGTAATCAAGAAACACCAAAAACTGATTGGCTAGTAAAAAAAATCCTGTATACTTTCAACCTTCTGAGTGGCATTTTGAGCTTATCAGGGAGAAATGCTGTCAAATCTGATAAAAAGAAAAGTCAAAGATAGTTTCAGTTTAGGACTGCGATCTAAAAAAGGAGATTGACATCACAGATAAATTTGATTCACTGCTGTTCAGCAGACTAGTTGAGAAAATCAAGAAAGGTGGCCCCACAACTACAAACATCCTAGTACAGCTAGTTTTGTCAGATGTTAGTCGGAATTCAAGAACACTGCTTTAAACAAGAAGTATTCTACCTCTCCTTTTTGGCCTGTTTTTAATCAGTTACGGAGCAGACCCATCACTGACTGCAATACTTCAAGCACCTTGGAGTGTCAGAGTTTCGTCAAGTTTTGTAAGTTTCAACAAAAATGTATCTTAACAACATTTAACTTTCACTACAACAACATTTAACCTTCATCACAAGCCCTGCTACAATTCATTAATCAATTTAAGAAACGGAAAGATATCATCATCACAAAACCCGACAAAACAACGAGGGTTACCAATATGGATCTCCGACTTTGTTAAAGTTCAAAGATGAAACAAAATTCAAACCCTATAGCGAACGAAGACCAAACCGCACGAGCAAAAGAGAATCAAGTCTAATCTGTAGTTCGGAGGATCCTTCCAAAGAATATAGTTTACGGTCTACCCAAGACACACAGAAAGATCCGCAATTGGTATCTCGTATAACTTTGCTTATGCAAAATGGCGCTTTCGTCTAACAATTACAGTCACCAGCACCTTCGAATTTGTTGAAGAAACTCAAAACCTTGACGTAGAAGAAGGGAACTTTCTCGTCTCGTTTGATGTCACGGTACTATTCACAAACGTACCTCTTGATGAACTCATTAAACTTCTCGTCAACAGAGCGTTTGAGAAAAACTGGTTTAATCAAACTTTACAATCTGGATACCAGTGAAAGCGATCCAATTAAACTAACGAATATTGCAACAATAGATAAATTATTTCAGTTCAATATAAGCTTTGCAAACAGAGAGACAGAGTCGCTTTTGGGTCTTTTCTAGGTCAATGGCAAATGGCTTCATGTGTTCTATCGAAGAGAAACTTGAAATGGAAAACAATCTACCGAATTCTATAGGCGTTTTGCTGATGTCTACGCTGTAATGCAGGACTCTCAGCTGCAGAAGCGTTCGATGATTCACTGAACAGTTCCTGCACAGATGTTGATAACCCTCAACGAACAGTCGGCAGTTCAAGCTTAACGTGACAAGCCTTGCGAGAGCAAATTTGGTGGAGAAGTACTTCTGGTAGCAGGAAATGGACTACCAATTGAGGATGCGTCTAGCAAGAGGTGAGTTTTCAGAATTCAGCATTCATTTTTTTGCCACTGATTTACATCCTATTACATTTACATCTACTTATTAACACTGAAATGGCGAGGATGTCTGATTGAGAAACTTGTGGCTTAATTTTAAGAAACCAGACACCCTCGGTCAAACTAAGTTTAATTCTAGACTAGTTGTAAAAATGGTTTGTACAATTTAACTTAATTTACTACAATACATATTTACATGTAATTTGTTATACATTCGAAGTTCAAAGTGAGTTCTGAGCCAACAAATACAGAGGAAACAAAAAGAATTCAAAATCGTTGTAAACGTCGACAGCAATCAAAAGTTTTTAAGTGCTTTTGAAAAAAAAAATTTTAAGAAAGTTTATAAAAAATGGATATCCGTAAATGAGCCACACCCTGAATTAAAATAATGCATTAAACAGAACGTAGTGTTTGAAGGAAAGAATGAAAATTTGTTTATTTACTTTTATTATAAATTACGGATGCTATTATTGGCTTATCCAAGTCAACCAAAGCATTTACATTAAGGTAAGTGGAAGACGGAACTAGTAGGAACTAGGAAATTTACTTTAGAGCTTTTTTCGACCTTGTTTTCGTATTCAAAGGTCGTTTGTGTTAGTGATTAAAAAATAAGCATTGGTAAAAAAGCTTGCTTGACATGCCGAAAATGTTTTGTGAACTTTTAAAGTCATTTTGCCACTTTTATAGCATAAACCTGCAAACAAGAACAAGAGACATTTGTTCTTTAGTATTCATATTAAATAAGACTTTTTGTTAATGTTGCCTTAACTGGAAATGTGCACACAGGAAAATCTAGCGGTACCTCAGGGAAGGGCTCTGCAATCCAGTGCAAAAAGTCTTGTTCACATCTTGAATGATGATTGTTCTGATTGGTCTGACGATCAGTTGACTCCCTCCCAGCTTATACCAGAAAATACGAACGAAGATGAGCAATATAGAACCCGCTACGGGAGAGCTGTGATAGGCCACACCGCTTTGGTTATGATACATAACTTACATGATAAAAAAAAAGAAATAAGAAAGGAAACCGTAAAATAGTAGTGTCAGTAAGATTTAGTTTGCGGCTAGAAAAAGGGGGATGTTATGATTGTATCACTGACATTCATTGGTTAACATATCCGATATCTTGACTATATCAAGTTACTTGTACGGTTTATACTTATAGCGTAGTCACGACATTAATAAATCAGTTCAACATAGTCAATCTTCAGTGTGTGATCTTTTGATCTTAACATCACTCACTTGGCAATGTATGACTAAACTATTGAAATTGAGTGAATTGTGATTCCTCGAGGAAAAGAAGTTATTGTTGAGAAAAAATCGAGTTATTTAAAAGGAGTTTTCACTCATCAAAATTCTGATTGATAAGTAGCATTTATTCAAGGTTTTAAGATCAATTCACTTAAATCTAAATGTTGTAAAAAACAAGTTTTCAACACTAACAGCTCTTATATTTCTTTTTTTCTTTTATTATTTATAGCTGTAGTGTTGGGGGCTTGGGCCACTGCAACCATGCTGGGTCAGTCTTGATTACCATGTAGAATTTCTGCCGTCGAGGGCGAAAAGAACACCCAGAGCCCCTGTCGTGTATTTCAAAGATCGGTGGAATGTGCCAAGGAACATGAAAGTTGATTCTGCACCAGTGGATTCAATCATTATCAAGGAACATAAGTTCCAGAAGCAATCTGTCAATGTTGCAGAGATAACTTTTTATGATTCAAGGGCACCAGCAGACAGATAGTTTAACCAAGAAAGAGTAGAAAAACTATCAGCAACATTGACTAATTGTCTTTCGAGTAGTTCTTATTTTTTATGGTCTGGAGAGCAAAGTGGTTAGTGACAGTACTAAAGGAGTTGAAATTGATAGCATTTATGAAGAGAATCCTACAAATGTACCTGTTTTGGAAAGCAAGGGCCCAGACTACACTAGCGTGCCATTTAATGATAATTACAACATAGCATCAAGTAAATTAAAGCTATGATATATGTATATTCTAAAAAAATTGATGATGAAATTGCAAGAGTTGAGCGAATAACACGAGGGCAAACCTCAAACCAGGTATGCCAGGTATGGAAAGATCTGAGGCAGGTCAAATTGACATCTTCAAACTTCCTTGCAGCTGCAAGGAGAAAAAAAGAGCCAGATGCTCTTTAACGTAGTATTAATAATCAGGATAGTAACTTATCAACCCCTGCTCTGCAATATAGCAGGGAGCATGAGGATGATGTTGTTAATGTATATGTTAACATGAAAAAGGCAGTCGGGAACCATTCACTAACGGTACATGAGGTCGGAACAATTTTTTCGAAAGAGCCTGGTCTTGGAGCAAGTTTTGAGCGTAAAGCTTTTGATCAACAGGCAAAAGGGATGAAATATGGTGGGCTTGAGATTAAGTGCCCATACTCAAAACGAGGCATATCGGGATCATGCATGCAGAGATAAATCTCTCTTTTCGCAAGTTAACAAGGATGGTGAGTCAAAGCTCAAATTCGGACATAAATATTATTACCAAGTACAGGGACAAATGTTTAAAAATTAGAATGGCTGGACATTGCAACTTGGTTTGGGGGTGATGTTTTAGTTGTAGAACGCATCTACTTTGACAAGAAATGGTGGTATGAATGTGCTTTTGCCAAGGATAAAATACTTCTATAAAAGAGCATTCTTGCCAGAGGTTTTTACACGAAGAGTTTTCCGTGGTATAAGGCTATTCAAGCATGGTGGCTGGAAACCTTTAGCAGAGTAAAACAGGTGTGATAAAGATTCCTTCCTTGGTCTGTGATTTTTATTGATGAGTTTGTAAATACTCATAACATGTCTAAAATATTTCTACAAGTAGTTTGGGAGAATTTAGTAATTCATCTACCAGAATTTTCGATGGATGATCAAGTTTTACATTCTCAGCACTGATCAACTTATTTTCTCTTGCTAATGTAAGGAGAATCTAGATGTTGTCAAATGCTGTAGGAGTGAAAGGGTTAAAGGAATCAGGGGCGGATTCAGACTAGTGCCACTAGTTTCAAGACACTAGTCAAGTTTTCAAAAGAAAAATACATTTTGAAAATCCTATTAATATTCTTTGGTCTTTTCGATTTATTTCAAACTGTAGTATATGATAACAGACTTCTTTTCGCTGTATCTTTGAGTTTGACAACCCTATGACAAATTATTTCCCCTCCCGGACCTCCCGCTCCCAGCTGCTTCATATCTTATCGTTCAGAGCAAGCACCAGTGCATTCACAATCGGCGATTGTTTCTGGGCACTGGTTAGGCCGTCATTGTTAAAAGTGCACTGGTCAAACTGGCTCGTCATTGGTCGATTTTACACCTAGGCACCGGTCACAAACTGCTTAACACAATTGGCTTCAGGTTAAAATGAAAATATTAAACCAAGATCACGGTTAAGAAACTGGCGAGAACAGGACTTGAGATAAAAAGCTAGATCGCCTAAATAGAAGATTCTCTTTGATTCTCTTTCAACAGTGGTAATGGTGAGGGTGCTGAGGATGAAAATGATGAGGGACAGTTTCCATGTGGGACCGAAACACACAGCCCCCAGACATGTCACCAGCAGGTGTGTTGGGATGGCAGACAAGGCAAAAGCACAGGAAGATTAGTAAAGCTGACCTGTCAGTCACAGTAACATTTGATCATGATTGCCTGAACCGTAACCCACACCATCAAGTGTGTTTTCCTACAGTTGGAGCTTGTGGTCGCACGATAACCTTTCCAGTTGTGCATATGATGACCAGAGATGCTTTTAAAGATACTTTTGTGCTTGCTTTTAGCCACTCACAAGCATTTGGAAAAAGCTTGCTTGTGGGCTGTCTCAAAGAAAAGATACACAAGTTCATAGACCATTACTCATCAATCATGAATGGATTGATGGTATACTATGGTAAACATTCATTTATAGGCCATTCTATTGAATAAAAAAAAATGTTGACTATAGCAAAGTCTCATGGCATATTGTTCACATTTGGGCGAGTTGTTAAGTTACTATTGCTTTTTCTTAGTGGATTTGATGTATTTCTGGTTTTACCGTACAATGAAAGTTTTTTATGAATTTCTAACAGTCATGCAGATTAGAATATGTATGTGTATAAGGAACATATCATTAATGTTGCAAAATTTTTTATACCCTCTCAACGTAAATGATGTAATAGATAAATATTTTTTTGAAATTTACAAAGAAAGTAACGGTTTTCCATAGAATCTTGTTGCTTGAAAGAAATGTTAGGAAGCTTCCTTTTATTAGTTGTTTCTATTTAAAAAGATAGATAGTTAAAAACCACATAATCTTTCATGGCAATTTTGTCCAGCTGAGTATATTTGCACCACAAGCTATCTGCTTGGACATTTCACAGTGTTAGCAAAATTGAATACTATAGCTAGCTTATAAAATAACCATCAGTGTCCATGTGTTGTATGCTGCAATTTTGAAGATATGGTTTTAGTGTGGACTGTTTCACAGCCAAGTTTGAATTGAGAGTCCACTGTAACTGTTAAAGTTTTGTTCTTTGTTATTGATGTATTGGTTGTCAGTGGCCTTTTTGTTGAGTTGACAATTAATTTGTTTAGCTTCTATATAGAAGGGCAGGTCAAGGACTTTTGACAATTATGTTATGAAGTCATGTTGAAAAGTTGTTAAATATAAATGGAGTTGTGTTGAGTGTGCTGTCTATAGTTTTAAATCCCCCCCTCCTAGGGGCTTAATTTTTCTGTCCTCCTGGACTGGGAGCATATTCGGGGGGGGCTAATTAGAGGCTTGGGCCTTAATAAGATCATGTACTTACCGTTTTCGAAAATGCTAGACACATGCCAATCTTCTAATAGATACTCTTTAAAAACTATTCAGTGATTAAATGAATTTAATTTATACCTTATAAAAGGTTCTGGCATAGTGCTGCTAATTTATATTGCAACCTATCCGCTTTTTACAGAAGAAAAGTAGCACCAATAGGGATAGGGGCTAAATAGAAGAAATACAGTAGTTTCCAAAGAGATTGTTCACTTTAAAGCTTTGTGATATTGTTATGTTCTTGCTAACCACACTTTTTCTCATTGGAAACTGGGTACACTTCACAGTTACCTCTTCTTAGAGAATTGGAAGGTTTTCAGCAATGTAATTAGGGAATTATTTCAGAATTTCTCCCTGTAATACAAATTTATCCAGGGGACAGTCTGGAGTGGTCAGTTAAGGAAAGTAAAGATGTGAAATGTTTAGCCCTACAGTAACAAGCTAGTTAGCCCCCCCCCCTCCATTGACAAATTGAAACCATTGAACAAGAAAAAACACTGAAAAATTGTCTTTGGAGCGCTGACAGTATTTGTGCTCCCCTGCCCCACCTTCTTTCCAGTATAATGGATTCAAGCACCCCTTTTTGAAACTTTACGGTTCAGCCCCACAGTACTTTTTTGTTTTAGTACGAACAGCTACTATAATTATTTTATAGAAAACAAACGAGGCATTTGCTAAAAAGACTTTGTGCTGTCATATACACAACACAGTCAATCAAGAATTAATTTGCTACCACAGTTTGCACATTTAGAACTGATCTGGCATTGTTTAATATGATGATAAACAATGAGAAATAGCTTAAAAGCCATGGAATTCATGTGCAGAACAATATATAAAACCACTAAATTTTGAGAGTGTGATGCCATCACTTCCATGTACCTCAAAGTGTTTCCTGAAACTGTAGCATTATTTGATATTGTAGAATTCAAATAATTTGAAGCAATTGTTCTACTGGCTTAAAAGTGCAATATTGGCTGATTTATAAGTTGCAAGTAACATCTGCGAATTAAGAGGGCGTTGTTGACAAATCGATTTTTTTTAACGTCCAATGAATGATAAGCTCCTCCCCCCTCCCCCATAACATCCACTCCATACATTTGTTTTAAAATTAAAATACAAACGAATATTTTGCTTAAATTAAATTGTGCAGATGGATCCAGTCCACGTTTCTATGTCCGCGATTACAATTTTATAGAACAATATGACTGCTTTCAAGGAAATAAAAGTTCTCTGTTAAAATTGCACAGACTTTCCTGTGTCATAGTTTAGTGTTGTTATTTCTTTAAGTTCTTATTCTAAAATATTAAAAAAATTGGATCCTAACATCCACGCCTGAACCCCCTCCCCCCTTAACGTTCATTGGATGCTAAAAAAAATGTTGATTTGTCTGTGCCCCCTAACTGCTTAAAAAATTTATAACATCGATAAAACCCCACTGTAAAAAAGGTGACAAGGGACTGAAATGAAATTGCATTGTTACATTTTGAATTTGTAATATCGAGGTTTAAGTCTATTGTAGAGGCTATTGTTGGCTAATATAAAAACCATGTTAGTTTGTTGCAAGTCATTGTTTCACTGTAATTCCCTTTTTTAAGCAGATATTCTCATCATATTTTAAACTGCCACTCAGGAAGTTACAATAGTACCACTGGTCTTGCTAATGGCTTATTAGGGGGCTTTAATTGTTGCAAATTAAAGTAATTCAAACCATAGTGCCCAACTTGACATAA
>JAOBRG010395667.1:0-24715 GCA_027574985.1 Umimayanthus nakama | reverse complement strand
TTAATACTAAAACAACTATCCCCCTCAGTGTCGGTGCCTAGTGAAAAATATTCACCTTGCCGCTTCGCGGCTCGGTAAAACATATTTCACTATTCACCTCCACTTCGGGGGATAGTTGTTAATTATTCGTTCGCTACGATTAACAAATGCTAGAAATTACATTTTTTGTCAACATTATAACTGAAATATAGTGACTAAAGACACGTTCACACTTCTCGTTAAACAGGTTCACGTTTATCGTAGTTGAAAGTTAACTTGGCAGTTGCAGTACTCAAATTGGCTTAATACCTGTATAATTTTGTTAATCTATCGTTAAGGTGTTGAAATGCTCATTTCAGAACCCGAAGAAACCTATGAACACATTACAAAAGCAAGATTTTAAAGTTGAACCAGTTTAATATAATCATGTTTAGTGCTTGGTATGAACGTAGTATAAGACTTATACAGCACATACAATATAGTGATAATTATCCTAACAACCCGTTAATGTGTTCTTCCAGTGCTAGACATGGCACGTCACGTTCCGCTGTACCGTGCAGTGCTGCAGCTTCTCCGGGCGATGGCCAGGTGCCCAATCCTGGTATCCCTACTGCTGCCGTCGTCACAGGGAGACCCATCTCTTCAGGAATACTCTCTAGCGACTGAACCATCTATCGCTAGTCTGCTGAGTCAGATGAAGAAGTGTGTCGACACTTACTCAAACACACTACGGTTAGTTTGAATACAACCCACGAGTATTAAGCAGTTCCAGTGTTAGAGTTTCGTCTTCAGTGCTTTGCTTTTACTTTTGCGTTTGTGATAAGGTTTCGTATCGTATCTGTTGCGTTTGTAATTTTATTATATGGCTGACTGATTTCGCGTGCTTTGATTGGTCTTTGCTAGCTCTCGATCACCTTTTCAAAACCGGAATAACCAACAAAGCCATATAATAAACATCTTACTAGCCCCGTTTGCTCGGTCCGTACGGCAAGTTATGGATCCTCTTTTTTTCCTTCCTTGTTTTCATGGCCCAAGCGCGAAGGAAGGAAAAAACTCGGTCCATAACTTACCGACCTCACGCTCGGCTAATAAGAGGTATCTATTCAGTAGTGTGAGAGTTTTATAATTTTGTGGGCGTGAGTGTGGCTGAGTGTGTACGTATGTGTGTGTTCATGCATGAGTGCGACTTGGCCTGAACGAAATCTATATCCAGTGTCAGTAGTTTTAATTCCTTTTAAAAGCATTTTAAAAAGGAACAGATAATGTTAAACAGAGTGTTTACCAAACTGTGCTTAAAGTAACGATTGGATAAATTTATTGCCACTTTACTGTGTTGAATGAGGGTATTCATTGTTGGATAGTCAGACACCCGGGGGGGAAGGTTCTCCCATTCTCTCATATATTGGCTATACGGGTATGTGCGACTGGAAAGAGTACGGTTTTCAAGGCATTTACTCTTGGTTAGGGTCTAGAAATCATAGAAAGTTTGTCTAGAATAGGGTCGCGTTTAACGCGATCAATAGGATTTAATGGAGCCGAAGCCAATTGTAGAATTGCACACGTTTTAGGTATCCTACTGATGAACAGTTACTGATTTACATTTTATTTCAGAAACATAGTAGTCTGTACAGTTTCAATATGTGGACAAAAGTTGAAATAGCAAGATTAAAAGGGTTACAGAATTTGCAAAATTTAATCAGGTCAAGGGTAGGTCTTTCGCGAACCTAGCGTCAGACCCACCCAAACTATACAATACGGGAGTACCTCCCCCCCCCCGGGGTCAGACTTACAGATAGTTAATAAGTTAAACAACAAGACAAATGGGCAGTTATGCAGTTCAACAGTAAATTAATACAGTTTTAGATCAAATTGTGGTAGTATGCAGCTCACGCTGTTGAGACGTCGACCTGAAGATAGTCTTTTGATCGAAAACGTTAGTATTTTACCATTAATATACAAAGTTTTAACCTGAATAAAGCTTTTTCTGATTTGTTTGAGTTGAGCTTGAGCTTTTAACATGTGGAGAAGCCTCGAAAGCACACGCCGTATTTCTGAGGGGCCCGCTGCGATGGAAGGAAGGCGGTGATTTTCTGGCTACGTCAAAAGTAAAAGCTAATGTTTATCATTTTGCTGTAATTCGTTGATGCAGCACGTCTCGGGGGAAGAAGATGATAAGAACTGAGAACACGGAGAAGCAAGCGGGTGACAGTGGCAGCAATGGGGAAAGTTCAGCCAAACCGAAATGGAAGGTCAGCCCTCTGCAAAACAAACACAGCGACATTATGTGTTGAACGTGTCTAGAATATGCTACATATACTCTAAATCCAATTAAATCTTTTTACCTGGACAGTTATCTTATAAATTACATGTACTTGAAAGACTTGTTTGTTTTACGATCCACAACGTATTCTGTTAACGGCACAAACATCTTTTGTCTTCCTAAACCATGTACAAACTCTTATGGGTTTCAATCCTTCAGATATCTAGCAGCTATACCCTTGAACTATATCCAACTTTAACGAATTCGGCAATCTAATCCGTAAATACGATTATTCTGACAATTGAAACCAAGCTGCATTGAAATCATTTAATTTTTATTATTATTATCATTATTATTATTATTATTATTATTATTGTTATCATTATCATGGTTATTGTTATTGTTATTATTGTTATCATTGTTATTGTTATTGTAATTGTTACTATTACTATTATCATTATTTTTATTATTATTATTATTATTATTATTATTAAAAGTAATATTGTTTTAACTTCTACTATTATTATTGTTGTTGTAATTTATAAATTTGTCTACTCTATGTAGATCGTAAATACTTTTTGTTGTATTGTAGTTGAATCGTGAAAGATATTAGCTAAATATATTTAACAATTATTCCACAAACGCGCGTTAGATATGAGCTTTGAATTAGCGGACGAGGTGCGAAGCATCGGGTCGGCTATCATAAGCTCATATCCAACAAGCGTGAGTGGAATAATTGTTTTATTAAATACCAAGCACTGGAAAAAAATATCTCGAATTCTATTTTCTACCGAATCGAGTTTTCGGCCATTTAAAGGGAAAATTCACCGTGATAAAATTGTCAGTTTCCATATTTGGACAAATTCCAGTATATAGGGTTTATACCGTGAGTAGAGAGCCAAACAGATTACCAGAATTTCAATATCCAATGCTTGTATTTAATAAAGCTCGATATACTCTGTAAACTCGAGTAATAATACAGTTATTGTGTGTGTATGTAGGTGGCGGAGGAGGAAGCTGACAGCGAGCAGGAAGGTCTTGCTGTGCTTCTACCTGATATCCAGGCCACCGCCAGCCTAGTGCTGAAATGTACGGCCGCCTACCAGGAGAGCCAGGAGTCTAGAGCAGAGGGGTCAGCGGTCGCCACTAACAACAGTATCGCGAAGGCGGCTTTGAGTGCCGATGAACAGTACTTGGCTGTTATGAAACCGCTACAGTTTGGTAGGGCCACGTCTCTGATTGGTCGGTTTGTGTGTCAAACGTTTCAAAGTTCATTACCGCGGCTTTCGTCAGCTAGGATTGTGATTTTAGTTAGGACCGCATGTCTCATTATATGGTGTGTGTGTTGTTTCAAGCACTTCGGCAAACTAAATGATTTGGCTCTGTAAACTAACACTATTATCGGCTTTAAATTCCAAGTGAGGACTAAAACTTAACTAAAGTAATATTTTTAACGAAAAAGTGTTTCTAAGGGACGATCCGTTCAGTTAAAGTTCGAGGTATGCTTTCATAATCCTTGACCTCAAGAATGGCAGAATCCTCCTTAACCCTATCTCTTGATGGGATGAAAACGCGCGGCCTTGACACGGGTGAAGTTGCATTGAACGTTTTTATACTCTCGTCCGTGGTTTTGAAATTTCAGGTGTAGATGTTCTCCTTACGGCTCTTGCTCACTTCTTCTTGTCTGTGTTTGGGTGCAAATTGCTTAGAAAACAAAGGAGATAACCAGACATGGCAAGAGAAAAAAAAACTATTACCGTCACATAAGGGAGTAAAGTAACCAAACCGCACTGTATTACAATGAAAGTAAGTTTCTTCCTTCCAACGTGGAGAAAAACCCGTTATTCAGTTTCATCCTTGTCATGCTATTCTTCTGTTCAAAATCATTGTTTCTTGCTTTGTGGTTTTTTACCATGATACAAAATGGCACTATTTGGCCTTGACGCGGATCAAGACACGTTTTTTCATGAGTATATCTAACTCAATGGATCCCCGGATTCAAACCAGAAGGTTTATTTAGGATATACACAGACGAGACCCAAGTGTGAGAAAAGCTACTTAGTATTTTGCAAAAGCCTGACAAATATTATTTACCGTTTGTTTGTATTCCTTCTTTATTCCAGACACTTTTAGATTTGTGACAGAGAAGGATGATAGAACATTGGACTTCAACGTTAGCTATCACTTCTCGTCATCTCTGCAGTCCGCTGTAGCCAATGGCGACCCTGGCAGCCCCGCACGCGCTAGGCGACTAGCACAAGAGATTTCTTCTCTTGCAACTTCGCTACCACTTTCTACCAGCTCCAGTGTGTTTGTCCGCTGCGATGAAGAACGGCTTGACGTTATGAAGGTATTAACTAAAGGCTCTCCTTTTCTACATTGGAACTTGTTGCGCTTATTTTGAAATATCGCAATAGAGAGGCGACGAGATGTGTTGAAAAAGGGAAGAAAAGGGGCGTTGAGCTCAGAGGTGAAAGAAAGAGAAGTAATACTGAGGTGAAGCGACGTCAGTTGCAGCTAAGCGAGGCGAGGTGATGTGCGGTTGGGTGAAGTGAACGATGTCCGCGTTGAGCGTATTTAAGTTGTTGTTCAAGTTATTCCCGCTGGGAAACGAAGTTTCGATACTTTGCAATGCAGCAAATGATTTGTTTATTGAGCGCTTGGGTTTTTTTGTTGGTTGAAAAGATTGTATTGTTTAAGATAACAAACTAGCCCTGCATTACGTGTAGGGTCACTGTGTTCTGTTATTTTGACGTTTTAGCTGCATAAACGTCCGTGTGTTAATCAACCTTTAGGTTGTGTTGATGTCAAGATATGTGGCTTGGATCCGTACACGCTTGTGTGGATATTTTCGTAGACTATCTCAAAGACCTTCGCACATTCGCTATATCCGGTGTAGTACTCCCGATGCTCGCCTCTCGTGCTGCGCTTCGCTCGCACTTCGAGGCTCGGTCGCGCGCTTTGCGCACTCCTCCGAGGCATTTTTATCCTGACTAAGCACGACTTGTGGCAAGTCTAAAATTTTCGGTGAGGTACATTGAATGCCTTGTTTGTTATGTACCTATCTCCATTCAGGTGCTGATCACGGGACCTGCAGAGACACCATACGCAAATGGCTGCTTTGAGTTCGATGTTTATTTTCCTCAAAACTACCCGGATGCACCAATGCACATCAATTTCGAGACCACGGGAAACCACAGTGTGCGTTTCAATCCCAACCTGTACAATGACGGCAAGGTAAGTACTGCGGCGCTTTGGTGAGTGAGAGTGTGTGTGTGTGTGGGGAGGGGGGGGGTAGAACACGAAGGTAGAGCACGAGGGTTTCGGTGGATGTATGGCGATTTGTAAGTGGAGTCAGGCGAAGCAAAAAACCATCGTCAGAGACAGCAGATAAACTCTCTTCTCGCTTTAGAGTTTTGTGTTCAATGCATCAGGAATCATGAAGCTATAAGAATTGTTGACAAGCTTCATTTTGGTCAAAGGTAGATCTTTTGAATCTTTCAGAACTTGATGAAAGTGGTTTTGAGATAATAGGGCTTATACTTGGTTAGGATAATTTTTTTGAGCGACACGAAAACTAAGCTTTTTGTCGATTTATTTCAGAATTTCTTTCGTTGTTTATTGAGAATAGTCCGAAGCTTAAACCCAAGGTAGAATAAGAGATGTTCAAAACCTTGACACACCCTGTAAAAAACACGGCAGTACTGAACACTTTGCTTCCCCGAGTAATGTCTAAAGACCGGATTTGGCGACACGAAGTCCTATTACAAATTTTTTATTAAGATTACAATTTTCGAAAATGAAAGAAGAAATAAGCAAATGTTGTATAGAGAATTGTTTAAAGAAAGGTTGCTGTTGAAATAAAACTTCTCTGTTTGCTTTAGCCACAGTTTATCAGAGGTTTTGATGCTGCTACACATAGTTATAATCCCAAAAAAAGGTTTCAGCCAATCACAGGCCAGATCATTGTCGTGATTTTTCACGAAATCCTGACAGTTTTACTGACACGGAATCAAAGACAGTTTGGTTTCTCTTTTGAAAGTCAGTTGCAAAAATTCATTTTCCAACATCGTGAAACCACTGTATTGCTTCAAAGACTGAGGTCAAAAGGTGAGAAAACGAAGCAATGCAAGCATCCATTTCAAATTCCTGCCAAAACTTATCTTTTGAAGGAGTTCAAGCGCGGGAAACTTATGCGTGCGTGCGATCTCGCTTGAATGAGTTTTCTTAAGTCAAGAGAATTTTGCTTTCAAAAATACATTTTTGGTCAGGGAGTACCAAAGTACGAACCATGGTTCGACCAAACTCTCCCTAATATTTCCCGAATCGAAGGGAAAGCTTAGAACCCGGCTTGTGTTTAATTTGTTTAACTTTCCGATTACAGGCATCCAATTGTAGCAACTTGTTGATGGTTTTGCTGTCAGATTCGGAAAAAAATAGTGTCGAACGAACCAATCAGATATGAAGAATTTGCCTAAAACTTTGCCACACGCTTGAAAACTATACACAAAGATATCTTGACTACAGTTCTCACGCCACCCATCACTTGTAGTTATCGGCCAACTTTAATTTTTAACACATGTGTGTACAAACAAGTCAGTTTTCTTGTGCGGTGTGAGGCACTTACTCTAGATATTGCTGCGATTATCAGGTGTGTCTAAGTATTCTCAACACCTGGCACGGGCGACCTGAGGAGAAGTGGAACTCGCACACCTCGAGCTTTCTGCAGGTAAGATGCGTCAGACATTAATTATTGATTTACAAGACAGGCTCGAAATGCAGAGGGTCTTCCATCAATAAATATGGACATCTACAAGAATCTCTTTAGAGTTTGTTCTGGTTAAATGCTGGTTTGAGTCCCCACATTACTGATACCATATAACTGCTATGCACGTTTGTTTCCAACTCGTCTGATAGTTTTATATTTGATTCTGTTTTTACTAGTGTGCAAAAGTTCAATGATGTTCCACGAGGTTTCGTGGGCAGATTATAGTTTGAGGTCAGCAGGCTCAGAGCGCCACGCATATCGGGACTGATTGTAACGATTTTCCTTTCACTCATCAACCATTGTACTCCAACTAGGTAATCCGAATGTGTACTAAATGCAAGCTTTTACCTTGTCTTTGACAAATACCGTAAATTCCAAACCAAAGCCCAATCTTGCCCTTTTCTCGGCTAAGTAAAAAAATATTCCTAAGTTTAGCCCAGCCGGACTCAAGCTCATCACTGGATATCAGTACTGATGAAAAAACAGTTCACTGAGTGAGGAGTTTCTAACTTTCGTATTTTTATCTGCTCATTTTCAATCGTGTTGTTCCGCCCAATTACAGCCCACCCGGAAACAAGCTCATCCGTGTTAAAGCCCACCAAAAACCCCTTGACAAGTTCTTGGCGTTAATACGAGTTTACGATAAACACCACTGTGAAAACTAATGCGGATTCTAAACAGAGACTTTTAGATTTGGCTGTCTTTGCGAATATGACTATGAGAACGATTTCTCAGCTTTTGAGATTGTGGCGTAGTAAAACCGATGACCGTCACGAAGTTTAACCAGCCAAGATTTCGCAAACTGCTTTTAAGAACTTGGTTGTACCAGAAGTCGTACTCGTAGTCGAAGTCGTATTCATTGTCAAATCTAAAGGCCTCTAGTATAGCAAGTATTAGTTTTGACAATATTGACAAGCCGTCCTGTCATTTCGAAAGTCACTTTGAGTTTCTTCTCAATAGGTGCTCGTTTCAACTCAGTCGCTGATCCTTGTGTCCGAACCTTACTTCAACGAGCCTGGGTACGAGCGGTCACGTGGTACACCCGCTGGCCAACAGAACTCCAAGGAGTATGACGCAAACATCCACCAGGCGACTGTGCGATGGGCCATGCTGGAGCAGCTCAGGAAACCCTCGCCCTGTTTTAGAGAGGTTTGTACAGATACGTGCGTACTACATAGATTGGATACGTACGTACGTAGTAACAAGTAGTACTTTGTAGTGATTTGTAGTTTCGGATTCTTAGCGTTTTCTAAAACTGTAATACAGCTTCTTAATTTGCAATGTAACATGAGATATGTAATTATGATTACGTAATCTTCAGTTTTTTAATTGACAGTTTTATTACTATTTTTATTATTATTATTGTTAATATTATTATTGTTATTATTATTATTGTTATTATTATTATTATTATTGATATTGTTAATATTAATATTATTATTGTTGTTATATTATTATTATTATTATTATTATTGGTAATTTTTAGAGTTGCAATAATTTAGTGACTTTTAAATTTCTATTTCATATATCATGTAAAATAGAACTTACATTTTGTATTTTCACAGGGCTGTCTTGTTTTTATACTGAAGTGATATTTCTGCTTAAATAAAGGCGTCTTGTTTTATTTTTTATTATCATTATTATAATTATTATTGTAATTATTATAATTATTGCTATTATTATTATTAATATTATTACTATTATTATTATTATTACTATTTTATTATTATTATTATTACTATTATTTTTATAATTATGCAGCAAATGTTAATTGTCACGTTAAAGTTTTCGCTCAGTGGTAGCTGCATTTCTACATGCAAACACTGTATAAACTTCTTGTTTGGTGATTTACTCGTGGCTGTGACCGTGCTAAATGAGCTTTCTTAAAAACTCTTCATCACGAGAGTCGAATATACAACATCTCAATGCATCATGTATATTCCACATAAGCGACCAATCCCCTTTGAGGTTTGATGAACCAAATTATTTTGAGGATTTCGCCATCAAATGTCCTTAAATTGCTTTAGCGAAAAAATCTCTCAAACGATCCTGCCTAGCCGGTCATGATCACAGGGCTGAAACATGCTGCTGCTGGTTTCGCTCGCAGCAAAATAAAAAAAAATACAAGCCTGGAAGATACAAATGCTACGAACATTTTCACGAAGAGATCAAAAGCGCTCTCTCTTGTTTCTTTGATTGAAGATTAATTTGTGGTTCTTTGGCCAACTTCTCAATTTCTCTAATTTGTGTGATTATTCTCTGTTTCAGGTGATACAAGCGCACTTTTATTTGAAGATGGACGAAATCAAGAAGCAGACTGAAGAATGGATTCGTGAAACGGAGAACCTGTTGAGCGGGCGCACAGTGGGCCGCGCTGTCCCGCATCACTTGCAGTCGCTCAAACAACACACTGCGCTACTGGTCCAGGAGCTAGCCAAGTTGAAACCACCCCAACCTCGCGACCAAGATTCTCTCTCAGATGACAGCGATTAGATCACTCCGTTTTGTTGCCATAGCAACTGTCCAAGTAGGGCCCTCAGTCACATGGTCGACAATGGCTTTCAGATGACAGCCACCACCTTGCTGGTGCGGCTACTGGTTAATAATACCAGCGCACGTGACCAGCGTTGCCTTGACAATAGAACCTGCAACGCAAAGTTTAGTTGGTGCAGCAACTGACCAAGGACTAAGAACAAGTTTCTGGGCAACAGCAACCAAAGCGTCGCCATGTTAGTGCTGGTTGTCAACCAATTGTACCAACACTTCCCGCCTTCCTGTCACAGCACATGGCCCGACTCAGGCTGAAATTGTCCAGATGACACTCACTCAGCTCTTTCAGCTAATCGACAGAGTATTGGGCTGTTTACATGAACCCTGGTTGGATGTTAGTCTGAAGCCTATTCACCTAACCCGGGTTGCCTCCCTTGTAGGGCGGGCTTACTCAGTGTTATTGGCTAGCTTCGGATTTTTGTTTTAAAATAATTCAAAGAAGCCCTGATAACTAGCTAGCAATTATTAAGTTGTTTTAGAAAGAACTAGTTTTGATTTCGAAATACTTGATTTTGAGAAAAGAAGAAAACATTAGAATTGACCCGGGTCGGTAAAAACCTTTTTGCGTGGATTTTTAAAATCTTTTAACCCGCCGAGGCGGACCAAGCCGGGTTTGTCCGGGTCGTGATTTTTTTTTTACGACCACTTCAAGATGGCGGACTAACTAATAGCCGTAAGGCTATTTTGTAAGTGCTTTTCATGGTTTTGTATGGTTAAGGGGGTTTGGGTCGGGGATAAGTTTTTTTCGCAGACAAAATGGGATCTTTAGAGTGTCAAACGACAAAATGTGTGTGTTGGCAGCGAATCGAGTGGCTAGTGTAGTGGCAGTACATCGTTACTCCGGTGTTAGAGGTCCCAAAATAAATGACTCGTGCTCCCCTTTAATTATTTATTTTTTAAACTTCTCTTTTTTTCGAAGTTTATCCAAGTATTAGTTTTAGTTTAAGTATTGTCGCAGTACTAGTAAGCGTCCGTCATCTTGATTTAGTGGGCTTCATAGGGTTTATGAGTTTTACATGCATTTGACAGGAGAAGGGTTGACCAAAGCTGATAATGTGACCGGGCTTACAGCTAATGCGGGTTCATGTAAGCAGCCCCTTCGAAGGAGCATTTGAATAAGAGAAACACTCGGAAGCTTGAAGACAGTCAAAGAACAACTACCACATACTGCTTTCATGTAACACACAGAATTCTAGCACCACAAACCGTCTGATCGATTGCAATTTTAAGAAATTACGAAAGAATGATTTTTTTCAACAATTAGTTTGCTTTAAGGGAAAAAGAGACATCCACATCCATCTTTTTGATATGCATGCACCGTGTTTTCCAAGACTATGTCGCTGTTTTGTTCAAACTGTAAGTTCTGTTTGAACATGCGCACAACTGTATTGTCTGTGTTGTAATGTCAAATATGTAAATGATTTTATTCTTGTAATTATTGGTCGTCAAGACGCGAAAAGTGGTGTGGCTCCTTTTTATTGTTTTCAATGAAAAAATGTTTTCACTATTTGATCTGGCGGGTTATACTGTATAAGTATCAACAATAAAAACGGTCTCTTTTCTTGGCTCAAAAAATGATTTTTTTATTGTTATGGAGAAGAAAAATTTGGCTGGAAACGTCACAATAGGTTAACCTTGTACTTATGGATGTTTTAATAGCATTCATTTCTCCAATGCGAATGAGGTCTAGAGTAGATTTTGTGTAAAATTAGTTAACATGAAAGATTACGTCAAAAGTAAAAGAACCGAGATGAAATTTGGAATAATAATTCTGATTAATCACAAAAGGTGTGACACTCTTTGTTAATCTTGTATCAACCTCGACTATGATCCACCCGCGGATGTAACCCCTCAAAGTTTATCCTGTTTTGGTAACTAAGTTTGCACGTGAATGATATCTTAACCGACCATAGGTTTTGAAATTGATAGTCTTAAATAGATAGGTTACGTTTGCGAGTGGAGTTGCGTTTGTGGGTTTTTCTACGGCAACCCCTGGTCACAATCGTGATATCCAAGAAACAACATATACTGAAAAATGCAAACGTCTTTTCTAGTATGAACCTCTGTTTTGCAGTGCGAAACTCAACTGTTGACAAATTCAGAATTTCTAAGACGTGTTGCAGTTTACTACTAAACAACGAGCGTTCAAATCGATAATTGTCGGAAGAAATGGAAAACAGTCTTGTCTCTGTACTTCAATGGGACATTTGTTAAACAGTACAGTATCTTACAAGAGAAGAACGGACACTGCTTCTCTCGAACTTGGATTCCTTAAAATCGCTGGACTCATTTTTCATTTTGAAAAATGCGATTTTGCGGTACCAGCAATTATTATAGAAACCGGGCTAAAACCAGCGCTATTCTCTTAAAAAACATATACACGCTTTTTTCTTTATAAGAACAAAATTAATAGAACACTCTGGCTGAGATTTGGCTAAAATTTTAAGCAAACTTATGGGAAAATTAAAAACAACCCAAGGCTCAGCCAAATTTTACTGGTTCCTATAAAAAAAAAAATAGCGTGTATATAGGTTCAGATGCTTTGCGGCGGTTAAGGTTCAAGAATATATGGAGTTGAAAACATCGGGGGCGCGTACCGTTGGGCTAGCCTACGTTGTTCAAGTGCTACGGCAGTAGCACAGTGGAACCAAATTAGAGCTTTCGGGTGGGGGGGCGGGTGGAGTCGAGGATTGTATAGGGGTTCTGCGTAGAGTATCGTCAGGATGACATCATGCGGGATGGTCAGGTCAAAACCCACGCCTGGCAAGCTGAACTGTGTTAGTAACTTTTTTTGATGATCTATCAGGGACGGAAGTGTAAACTTGGCAGTTCTAGTAAGCGTCCGCCATCTTGAAGAGGACGTAGAAAAAGAAAATTGCCCGAAGCGGGAGAACTGAGCGGCTCTGATCCATGAGCAGGACCATTCTGGCCAAAATCAATTCTGAGAACTCGTGCGTTCCATGTCGAACCGGACAAAATTAAAGCGACCTAAGATTTTTGATTCATAAAATTGTATCTCGCACCGCCTCCATTGTAGCAGTACCTTTATTCCAGCCATTTCTGACAATGAAAGGAGGGCCTCCGCACTCAAGCGAAGGTCAGGCCCTAATCACCCTCCTACCACACTTTATATCAGCTTTTCCAGTTAAAATTAGAAATGCACTTTAAACAAGTAAAGAACCGACAAACTTTCTTACCACCCAGCTTTTTTGCGAGTACAATTTGAGGGTGAAATCGTCAAAAGTTTAAGAACAGCCCAGGCAGAGCAGAAAGTTACTGGTTCTTATATTGTTAAAAAAGCGTGTAATGTCACCTCACATGTGGAATTTCAGCGTATAAATTGTGTTAGCTTTTGTCATGTTTGTAGGGATGAAGTAATGCTGCAACAGCTCGTTGTGATGGTATACAAACTTGGATTCAATAGAATGTGCCTGGTTTACACAAATTCTGACTGCGACAACTTCCAATGCGAGGCCAGTACGAGACAAGCTTCGCATAAAAAGGTGGTTGTCATCAATGAATGAGAGGCGAGTCACCGAACCGTCGGCAGGGAAGTTGTTCAGTAGCTGAGAAGTTTCGACATTTAACACTTTTATGGCATGCGACGCACCACTCTCTCGGCAACAGCAAGCCATCAGACTACCGTCCGGTGAAAAGGCGACAATCGGTGTGTTCAGACTCACATGAGTCACGTGAGATGCAAGTTTCTCTGGCACAGGATGTGCTAATGAACGCCATAGCACAGCAGTCTCTCCTTACACAGTCAGCAGTCCTGCCGCTGGGGAGGCAGCACAGATGTTAGGCGGACCATAGGCGCACTGGAGGGTTGTTTCCAGAGCTCCACTTTCTACATCCCACACACGAACAGTTCCATCATCACATCCAGCAGCAAGTTTGTTAGCTGTAACAAAGCAGCACGAGAGAACGAGCTTTCCATTTCCTACTTCAAAAGTTATTTGTTTCTTCAGTGTTTTCAGATTTCTTACTTCAATGCTTTTGGAAATTTTACAACTGTAACTTACAATGTACTTGTCATAGGGAGATATTTGCATCTTAATACCAAAAGGTAGAAGTTGGCTAGGAATCAGATCGACACCAGTAAGCTGTTCTCTTCCGTCTCTACTTAATGTCGCTAAGTGGCATGAATGGTGTGACTTGTATAAGCACGCTACAGTATGGTCGCTACAGTATGGTCACTACAGCACACAGAAATGACATTGCACATCTGATCAAGTGAGTAAAACTCATGTTTTTCAAGCCACACATAGTTTCTGAGCTTTGAAGAACTCAAAAGAGAAACTGCTCTTGATCTGATTGTACTTGAATCTGGACAAAAGGCGGCCAACTGAAGAAACATGTGTGGGTAATCGTCGGGCGAGTTGCGTAATAACCAAAACATGTTGTCTTGTATAAAACCAATGTCTTCAGCCAAAACTGAATCGTACTTGCTATCCACCAGTTCATCCAACATGCTTCTCCCACGTGCTACCCACATTGCAGAAAGGAGTTCCGGATCGTGCACACACTCTCTCAGTTGCTCCTTGTACCCGCCAGCCTCTAGCATATGTTGAAAACCGAAGGTTAGTGCGAACGTCTCCGAGTCATTCAGCTTAGGAGGAAAACTTGTATGATTCTTAACAGCTCGGAGGAGTTTCAGACAGTGTTCTGCGAGGACACGATGGCCATCGTCTAACTTGACTGTGAATTCAGAACCCTGGTCTTCGTCATCGTTATCATCCTTGATAAGCCAATCAACAAGGGACTTATGAAAGGCGGCAACATGTTTCGCTTCAATAGGAAAAAGCAGAGAAAGTGATTTCAGTGTCTTGCGTGCTTTGGTCTTCCCCTGTCGTGTCACTTGGTTTATGCCCAGAATTTCGAGCACCATCGACTCAGGAAGAGGGGCCCGCGTAGTAGCTACAGCTTCTAGAAAGTTGAAAAATCTTTCTTCATCAAGGTTCAGTTCAGTTTTTAAACGGGCAAGATAATCAGCATAAACAGAAGAAATTCCATTTGGAAAGAGCTCACTTGTTTCAGCAATAGACAAATCTCTGCTCTTGGCTGCTTCAACAACAAAATGAGCGAACAGGAAAATGCCAGAAGATTTTGTGGTAATTGTTGCTACAAAAGCTTCGCGTTTCTCAGTATGTTCGTGAGGATATATTAACTGCAGCTGGTGCGTAAGATACAGTCGGATATCTTCAGTGTTGTTGTTATCAGTTCTGTCAATGTTGACAACAGTCACGTGAGGCAGCTCAGTCAAAGATTTCTTAATAGGTCGAGAGGTAAGCACAAATTTGATCCACTCGGGCATGTGACGCAGTTTGGACAGAAGTGCGTTAACAAACTCGTCCCTCGTACTGGGCCCACATTCATCAAGCGCGTCAATAACAACAACAAAGGTTTTTCCTGGTGATTTGCCTCTCACGACCGTGCCCAGTGGTTCTTCGAGCAGAACAGTAATCAGGGTTTCTAGGTTCATTCCACTGAGTTCATTTCTTACGTCTTTGTTCATTGACGAAAGTTTGCGATCTAAAGCTTCTTTGAACCCTTCGATGCTCTCACACAAATGACGTGCGATAGATTCTATGACAACCCTTGGGTTGCTACGGTGCGAATTGTTGTGCTGCAGAAAATGACAAGCTGCCAAACAACCTTTCTCTTGAGCATGCTTACAGGCAACAGCAGCAAGAACTGATTTTCCAACTCCAGGTAAAGCTGTAATCATTAATGCTCTTGACTCGCAGTCTGGGTTTGATTAAAAAATAGCTCTGATTTTGTCCAGTATTGAAGTCCTTGTTCCCTTCTGAAACTGCCTAACCAGGACGTTTACGTGTAGAGTGAACTCGCATTGTGGTAGTGTCTCGACAAGCGGGGTGCGCTTTAACACTTTATCTAGTTTGTCCTCAAGGTTTTGCATCATCTCTTTCACTTCATCATCCTCCGTTTTCCACTTTCTTAACAAACCTAGGTACTTAGTTTGGCCAATGGTTGAAAATTTCAGTGAATCAATACTCACTTGGTCTACTCCCAAGGCAACCATGGCACCAGAAATATCATTCCAGTACTGTTCAAAGTCAGCATTGCTCACCTCAGTACTGGAGACATGGGCATACACTTGATTACGGTAGTGTTTGATCCTGGCTAGGTTGGCTTCGAGTGACATATCAGCTGCATGAGGCAGGGCGTTCCACCCCGTAACAGGCGTTGTCAGACTACAGATGTCACATAACAGAACAAACAGCAGGGTGATATCAAAAGTCTTGGAGTCTGGAGCGGCTCCACTCGGGGGGAACAACTTGTCCCATTGAATGCTGTTTAGAACTCGTTTCTCCCGTAGTTTATTTTAATAAGTATTTTTCCTTGTGCAGTGCAGCCTGCAGCTTTGTTAAAGCGTAGATGGTGTCAAATGTATGTCTCACAGTAGCAGTTCCACCGTCTATCAACAATCTTGCAAGCTTTGTCCCATTGCATTTCTCTTCCGTGTCATCCAAGGTTGTACGCACTGCAATTTGTCTTTGATAATGTTTCTATGCAACGGATTTATTATTTTAACTTTTGTGCGATCTCCACTCTTGAACAGATTACGAGCAGTCCCAAATTTTCCTCTTGAGTTCGTCAAGCCACTGAAACGACATTGCGAACACTGACATGCGGTAACCTAGGCGACGAAAAATAAGAGAAGAGAGACTGGGAGAGAAAAACAAATCTCTCTCATTTTCTCTTCCCTCGTTTTTCCTCGCCTAGGTTTCCGCGCGACAGCGTTCGCATTGTCTTTTCCGCGCCTTGACGAACTCAAAAGGAAAATTTGGGACTGCTCGTAATCTGTTCAAGAGTATCGATCGCACAAAAGTTAAAATAATAAATCCGTTGCATAGAAACATTATCAAAGACAAATTGCAGTGCGTGTGATTCAACTTTAGTAACAGAAAGTATGGCGGGGTATTCAGTCACACAGTGGTCAGTCGAACTATTAAACTCAGATAATTCGGGACCTATGCGGTATGGAAAACATTAACGAGCGCCGAAGGCGCGAGGCTTTAGTGGGCTCTTGGTGCATGCCCCCGAGAAAATTTTTTAATTCTGAAAGCCTTAAAATGCCATTTCCGGCAATCTTAGGCCGATGGCTGTGTCGAATAGCTTCCTAGAATTGTTTATTTTCTTCTCAAGGTTACCGTTTATCTTGAGCGTTTTTCGTACGTAACTTCGTTAATACGCATCGCTTACCCACAAACCTACGTATCAATGGAAAGCTTATGAAATTCTCTAGATGATGGTGATTTTTTTAAGCATTTTTGTTTGTAAACGGATGCGAGCTTCATAATTTCACTCATAGTTCTGGATGTCAACGCGGCTGTCAGCCTCAATTTACGTCATTGTAAGTTTGTTTATCAGTTTTAGTACCATTTGAGCTCTTATTCCGTCCTTGGGGGTTTTGATTGAAATTGTCTTTAATTTTCTACAGGCGTTTGAAGAAAATTCCCCATTTGCAGCATACAAAACTTAACTGTTTGAGTTATAAAAAACAATTGGAGCGGAATTTCAAAGTACCCCAGGACGGTTTTCATCTTCGGCTATTATTTTATCAACTTGCAAAATTTAATTGCATGAGATTAAGAATTAAGAATCATTGATCCTTTGCATTTTCATAGTTTTAGCCAAAAACATGTCTCAAGAAATTCACTCCTAAAGTACACCGCACGTCATACAATTTTACTTTCGGTAGAAACTTTCCTTCGTAATATCTCGCAAACTATTAGACGTGTTGAAAAACATTTTTTTTTTACTAAGAGTTCATTTAATGTATATTTATAATCTCCGAAAGTCTTAATTTCAAAGTTTTAAGTTTCAGATTTACGTCTATCGAGCATGGTCGTTAGGACATCCGGGTTTTATTCTATACGTGTATATTGCCAAGTCTAAAGTAACCCCCACTTCATTTTGGGACAGCTCCGTCATTCAAGGGCTCCACTTTGTCCAATGTCAACCCAGTTGGAATCAAAGTTTAACAACTGTCTCACTGATAGATGTGAAGACAAGTGGTGTTTCGAGACAAGCGTTTTCAAATAAACACAGCGGAGATGAACGTCAAACTCAACTATTAACTAAGCTACTAATAACAATACAATTATATTATTAATATTCAAGTACTACACAAGATCAAACCTTGTAGTTAAAATTGGTGAAAACAAACGCTAACCCAAGGACACTATATTTCGCAGAGCAGAGCAAACTTGCACAATTTTATTGCTGTTTTCACTGAAGGATCTAAACGTTCGTCCTTCAAATACCTTACGAAGGGAAGTGTGAATTCTGTCAAGAAACTAAAGCTACATTGGAAAAACTGCCCGTAATTTCTCTGTCCAAAAATAAGAACATGAAGATAAAATCATTGTCGCACAGAGCTTGCACGACATCTATTAGCAAGCCCAGACCGCACTTTAACTTGGAAAGATTTATGGCTGCCCTTTGACAGTCCTCAACACCGGAATTAGCCTACTCTTATCGATCTTTTAAGTCCCACGATAGAGCGTCGAGAGACTAGACGAACAGCTTTGACGTTACTGTCCACGGACGGTGTGGAGAAAGAAGGAGCTCAAAGTTCAACTTGACACGCACAAAATATAGAAAACAAAGAATACAAGCTTTTTTATTAGAACCAGCAACTTTCAGCTCACCCTGTGCTGTTCTTAACTTTTTGGCGATTTCATCCTAAAATTGTTCTTAAATTGTTTTTATTTCCTGAAATTTTAAAACAGTGAAGTATATGCTTGGAACAATACATGTAAAATGGCAATAAGAAACATGTCTTTGAAACTGTCAATGTAGCGTTCGCGAACGTGACGAGCTTGCTTATTACTCTTCCAGCGCCCGATGGCGATGACCAAGCTAAGTTCTGACAAGTTTTGTTTTCATGTACATTTTAATCTGTGTACAAGGATTAAATCATTTTCTTAAGTTTTTCTGGGCCAAAGTTCAGCCTGGTGATTGTTCTTAGCTTGTTCTTAATTTTTGGGCAAATCATCAGCCTGGGCGTTCTCATAAAGTTTGTTCATATGAAAAAGCGTGTATTTGTTTTGTTTTACACTACACTCCACTCCCCAGTGGAATACTTGTCTAGTTTAAATTGATCTAGCTCATCACACCTGAAGATAATCATTTGATAAAAAAATGTATATTTTTACCAATTTTATGAGAAGTCCACATATTTATACAAGTTTTTACAGTTTGGCGAACTAATTATAATAACAATAATGATAAAATTGACAAAGAAAATGAGAGTGGCTTTGACAAAGACAATGAGAATAATAACGTTTATTAAATACCAAGCACGGGATACTGAATTTCTGGTAATCTGATTGGTTCTCTATTCACCGTATAAATCCTTTATACTGCATTTTGTCCAAATATGGAAACTGAAAACTCGACTCCAGAGAAACAGATATAAAAATATTTTTATCCAGTGTTTGGTATTTAATAAAACAATTATTCCACTCACGCCGCTTGTTGGATATGAGCTTGTGATAGCCGACTCGGTGCTTCGCACTTCGTCCGCTATCTAAAAGCTCATATCCAACGCGTGTTCGTGGAATAATTGTTAATTACACTAGACTGCGAGCAATCCCTGTTTTTTTTCGCGATCTCTTGCCGCGGCTCGACGAACCCAAGAGAAAGAATAGGGACTGCTCGCAATCTACGTTTACACCGCAAAGTAATACAATTTAAGTATTGCTTGAAGTCTCGGTATTTCTTTATTTGCATGAGGATCGTTTTTTTTGAACTCTAGCTGTTAATAAAATTATTTCAAACGAGATGAGTTTTAGATAAGAGCCATAACAGGCAACTGAATCTGACTTTCTAATAGATAGAAGTAAATGAGTTTAAAGCTAAGAAGATGTAACTACCATTTATTTATTCCCATAAGTTTTAAAACGAAAGCAACTATCGATTTATTACTCTTGCAAGAGTTTAAAATGTATTCCAAATTTTGTGAAAACCTGTTTAGGTTTTCTTTTGGCTAGGTAGGACTGTACCACAACATAAAGTCAAAATAGGTCCTTCAAAATATTAAAGTTCTCGGGGTACTGTCGTGCCATATATTAAGACAGTCACAACACGATTAGTTGAAATTAAGTAGAATGCGAAACTGACAAATTTTGAGATGTAAAAGCTGTCTTAAATCAAAAGGCTGCTGGCCACGTTTTTAAACAGCAGTCGTGAAATTACATCACTTCACGGGAATCAAACTGGCGACCCTGAGTAATATTTTAGTAAAAACGTGACAAATAATTTTATACAACTGACGAGCTGAAACCCTTTTTAAGATTAGAATTTCCATTGCTTTGTAAAGCTTTTTCTTTTTTTAACATGTACTGAGATCTTGGCGAGGAAATTGGGGTAATAAGTATTTGTTCTTAGGAATGGAGAGGAGTATCGCATGAAATTCACGGAGCCGTGAGTGCCTTGGCTGCCTTTTTTGTTGCTTTAATTCAAAACCCACGAAATGCAGTCTCGAACAACTTCATTATTCGAAGTTTCTTTTGAAGAAAACAACGCTACTTGATTTATTTCTGGAGGAAAAATTTATACCATTTAGTTATAATATTTATAATTTTTCGCTTTGAGTCATTTCTTAAGGTACAAGACCGATCATCTCACGTCTTCCACGTTAGACAATAAATCATGAACTTATCAAAACTTTGTCATTTAAACGTCATTCTCAAACGAAAAGCATATGCTAACATGGGAAGTGTAACTTCAAGCCAGCCAAAACTTCAAACTTTCCTAGGTTAATAAGCGCAAAGACCCGCCTAGGGGCGCTAGTTTGGCACCGTTTTCCTCCCTCCCCCACCTAAAAAGAGTTTTTGGTTACGGACATGTACACATCCATAAGCTTTCTTTCTAAATCTTTCCCCTCGTAGCAGCGGGCATTTTCTTGATGCTTGATCTGAACTAAGGCACAACAAACCCAACTAGTCTTTCTTGCAAAACAGAAGGCCCGTTTGATGTTGGAAAAAGGTTTTAAGGCTACCGTTCACGTTAGAACGGTTCAAAATTTCGAAATTGAGTTTTTGACAGAAAATAAAAATACATTAAATGAGCTTTTTCAATACGTTTAATAGTTTGCGAGATATGACGAACGAGAGTTTTTACCAGAAGTGAAACTGTATGAAGTGCGGCGTACTTTAGGAGTGAATTTCTCGAGACACGTTTTGCCTGAAACTGCGACAACGTAAAGGATCAATGCTCCCCCAACTTTTAAACTCGTGCCGTCAAATTTGGCAAGTTCATAAAACAATAGCTGAAGATGAAAACCGTCCTGGCGAATTTTGAAATTCCGCTCCAATCATTTTTTATGACTCAATCAGGGCAGTTTTGTACGCTGCAAAAAGGAATTTTCTTCAAATACCTTTAGAAAATTAACAACGCATTCAATCAAAAAATCGCCAGGACGGAATTGGAGTAAAAAATTGTGCAGAACCTCATAAACAAACTAAAAATGGTTGAAACTGAAACTGGCAGCCGCATTGACGTCTAGAAGTGAAATAAACACTTTGAATTGTGATGCTTGCATTCAATTAAAAACCAAAACTTTTAAACAATGTTTTCATCATCACTTAAATAATTTCATAAGCTTTCCATTGATATACAGGTTTGTTGGTATCCGATGCGTATTAACGGATTTACATACGGAAAACTGAAAACACCGCTCAAGATGAACGGTAACCTTAAAAGAAAACAGGCATGGAGAATTATGTGTTTAGTGTGAATTTATTATTCTCTATTCATAACCCCAATATCTGATTTTACATTTGCTGATATACGGTACACATTCGAAAGTTATTATGTCCAACGTTTTTAACATGTTGTTGGTTATTGTTGAAATAAAATATTTCTAATAGGTTAATTATTTTTGCAATAACCAACGATAAATTTTTACAAAATAATTTAAACAATCGTTTTTGTTTCTCTGAGTGGTTCACGTTACATAAAAATCTTCCAAATATTAGAGTAAGAGAGTCGAAATAACGAGTGATCTAATTGGCTGGTCGAGGTGACGTAATCATGTAGCCTGTGAACAGGCTCTCCGTTCGCGTTCGAGAGGGGTGAAGCGAGCCGCGGGGGCTAAATACCCTCGTTTGATTTGACAAAATAGGTGACTTCATTTTTAAAAATACAAAATTGATCGTTTTTTAAAAAAAAAAAACCTTTCAGAAGAACTTAAGATCCAAGAGCGACAGCGTTCGTGTATCATGGTACAACCAGCTGTGAAAAGCATTAAATTAGCATCTTTTGGCGCCAAATTTTAACTGCGTGTCGCCAGTGCGATTGTCGAGTGGTCTCTGTTCAGCTTGCACACATTCGAAGCTATGTAATACTTTCTCAAACGCGAAGTGTGTATGTAGATTATGTATTGTGCTAATGTAAACAATATATATACTGGATAGCATTCGTAACATCGTAAACTGTAAAAACTGCGGAGGTTTAAAAGCCTTAAGGCTTCCGCTTCGGCGAATTCGGCCACGCGACCAAGCGTAGAGCTATCAGGGTCTGCTATCAAGCGTTTACTGGCGAACGCGCGGTCAGTTTTGGAAGTTGAATCAAGTTCAACTTTTTCGCAACCAGAATGAACGAAAGCCAATCAGATTGGTTCTTTTTCAGTGCTAGAGCATGCGATTGTACCGGTTCGCGCGACCAAATTCACTGAAGTGGAAACCGGCCCTTATGTTCACACATGGAAAGGTTTTTCTGGCAGATGTTTGTTTTGTAACCTTTTAAAGGTAAAACAACGCTTTCAAAAGTGCAAAACCTATTCCTCTTTACAATTTACTGAAACAATTTTGTTTTTGCGTGGTGCAAACCAAGCCTGAATAAGAAACAGAAGTGAGAAGTATTGAGAAAAAAAGAAATTTGCCGAATTTTTATAACAACAACAACTTCAACCTTTTTTATGAGTATACTATTTGTGATATCTACATAATTATGATAAGGGAAAAAACAGAGAAGTTTTGCCAATCAACAGCTAACTGCAATGGCAAAAGGCTAGACCAGACGGTTTGCTGAATTGGCTCATAGTAATACAAAAAACATGATAGCAAGAAAAGGGACATGTACAGGGTAATTAATAGATAAGTATCTTAAGAAAACAGTTAATTAGAAGATGAAATAATATCAGTTGCAGTACGTGTGTGATATGGCAGGCAAGCTGAGATCGCGAACAACTTGGGTAAAGTGAGACATACAAGTGACAAGTTGAAAACATTATTTGACTTCTTAGCTATGCACTTGACGTAGTCGTGAGCAAAGGATCAGACGTGTCAAGAGTTAATTAGTTTGTTGGTACGACTCCAGCAGAGGATTTCAGTTTGTCCTTGAGCAAATAAGAGTAAAGATAGGACGTACGCACTTACAACTAGTCAATCGTCGTTTTCCAGTGACATGGCACATCTCAACCACGTTTGAAATGTCGCACTCCATTTCAAACACCTGTCATTTAAGAAAATTAGATAACTTTAAAGTTTAGCTGTCAATTCAGTTTTTCCGAGTCGAAACATTTTTCTGTCTACCCATAAATGGCTTAAATGAAGTGAGTACAAAGCTGTTGATACCGTGGTCCAAGAAAGTTAAGACTTTTGGTGTTCGGCCTCCTCGCTATCGAACATTTTCCTTTTTAGGATAAACAGTCAAATAAGTTTCCACATAGGACACAACTCTAAAGTAATGACTACTCTTCAAACTATAGTAGGCTCATATTGAAGCAAGAGTAATCATATTTTGAGTGCATGGTGTATTTAATTTTCCTCGTAAATTAAAACTAACAGGGGACGCCATGACATGTGCTATTTAAGAGGCCACCGCAGTTAACACCAGCGACTTTCGGACTTCACGTCTCGATCTGCTACTTCACGTATAATTATAAATATTAGCCCGAAGCGCCAAGGCTCATAAAGTTTTACATTACGCGGAACAGAAGTAATACAACAACGGTTTCTAAAGTGTTACCTTCAACTTTCGGGCGTTTGACGCAAGCTCGATCGGTACGTTGGATAGAACAAAGCCAAGATGAGAGTAAGTTTCTTAATATGACATAAATGGACACGAATAACGTTGGTCAAACGGCAGATTCAAAAACGGATTAAGTTTGTCTTGTTTTTGTTTCGTCCAGACCCTACTGTATGACCAGCCACAGAATGGAAGACTGCATGATTGAGTTAAGGCAGAGACAAAACACACACATTTTTTTTCCTTTTTTATATATAAGAACGTCTAGTTTATGGGGAGAGGCTGATTTTTTTCAAATGTTTTGAGGATTTCATCTTTAAGTGTTCTTAAAACGATCTTAAACACAATCGTTAATATTCGGTGTATGTATTTGTTGTTTCCATTCGTACAAATCAACCGGAAGCATAAACAGGCCGCTTGTTACTGAGTTGGACGCCACAATGGCCGGCAACAAATAAGTAATCATAATACTAAATAAAAAGATTTAAAAACAAAGTTGTACATGCACAACATTATAGGCCTTGTTGTAATGACGAACAATAGCCGAAAAACAAATTTTTATCCTTGCAGTATCCATAATAGAGTTTCATTCCCTTTCTTAAGCCTCGGTATCTTTTTAGCATGTTCTTAGAATTTAGGGAATTTTTCAACCCCCGCTCTTAAAAAAAAGTTCTTATACAAAACAGAGCGAACACTCATTTTTTTACATAAGACGTTCTTTCCTATCGTCCGCGGCTGAGAGTCTAACTTACTTAAAAATTAACCCAAGATGTTCTCAAATGATCTCTATATTTTTTCGTTGTAGGTTAGTTTAATTATACTTGAACAAAATTAACGGATGTGTATACGAGACTGGCCTCTTCACCAAATCGGAAAATGAAATTGCAAGGTTCCCACGGTGTTTTGGCAGCAATTCTCTGTTTCACTGAACTTCTACGTTTCATGTACTGAATACGCGTCTCTATTCTAATCTCACTCGGGTGTATGTTCTTGGCATGTTCTGTACTTTTTTAGCCGCTTTGTTGAGCCTCGAAGTTATTTTCACTGAAAAGGGTTCTTTAAATCTTTAAATTTCTATAATTTCCACATAGATCAGAGCTAATTTGGAAATGGGGTGGTCGGCTGACAGTTACTTTCCTACTTCTGTTTTAAAC
>JAOBRG010395656.1:0-10328 GCA_027574985.1 Umimayanthus nakama | reverse complement strand
ATAAGTTTTCAAATTTTTTAAACTTCAAAAATTCTTTAAAAACTCTACGCATTGGCACGAACATTGCTCTTCTTTTCCCTTTTTTTAAACCTTGTCCATATTTCGAGCTCCCAAGCTGCATAAGTTTTGCATGAAAGCTACAAGGATGTTTCAAAATTGTAATAAAACAGAAACAAATTAAAACAGATTGACTAAAAAAAATTCCTTCGATCCGGATTCGAACCAGCGACCTAAGGATGCCTCACCAGCAACTACAGTCCTCCGCTCTACCAACTGAGCTATCGAAGGTCACATATTTATTATATAAAATCTAATTGAATTTTCAACACTCGTAATCGAGCTTGTATAAGTTTTCAAATTTTCTAAACTTCAAAATTCTTTAAAAACTCTACGCAATTGCACGAACATTGCTCTTCTTTTCCCTTTTTTTAAACCTTGTCCATATTAGGAGCTCCCAAGCTGCACAAATTTTGTATGAAAGCTAAAAGGACAAAATCAAAATTGATTGATTAAAAGTATTCCTTTGATGCAAATTCGAATCAACAATCTAAGGATGTCTGGCCAACAACTACAGTGCTCGAACCTACTACCTGAGTTGTTGAAGTTCACACATTTATTACAAAAATATTAATTATTTAGAAACATGCGTAGTTCTGAGCTTGAACAGGTCTTTACGTTTTCAACAAGTTTTGCAAAAAAGCTGATTGGATGTTTCAAAATTTTAAAGACAAAGAACAAAATGAAAACAGATTAATGAAAAATTTTCTTTTGAGCCGTATTCGAACCAGCGACCTAAGGATGTCTTACCTTCAGTTCTCCAACCTACAAACTGAGCTATGAAAGGTCGCACGTCTACTATCCAAAAAGTAATGATTTTGAAACATGCGAATTCCTTATTTTGAGTAAATCTTTACATTTTTTAAGCTTCAAAAATTATTTAAAAGCTGTAGTCAATGGTAAAATATTTTCTTTTTATTCCCCTTTTCTTAGACTTTGTCCTTTTATTAGGAGCTCCGCATGCAGCTGCACAAGTTTTGCACGAAAGGTGATTAAATGTTTAAAAATTGAAAGACTAAGAACAAAATCAAAATAGAACGATTCTAAACATTCCTTCGAGCCGGATTCGAACCAGGGACCTAAGGATATCTCAACATCAACAACGATCCTCCGCTCTATGACCTCTACCAACTGAACTATCGAAGATCACGCATTTACAAATAAAAAATTAATGATTTTGTAACATGCGTAGGCTGGTATAAGTCTTTACGTTTTCAAACTCCACTCAATTGTACAAAGGTTTTAAAAATTAACTAAAAACTTTAGAGGGACAAAAATGCTCTTGTTGCACTTTTCTTTAAACTTTGTCCGTATTAGGAGCTCCCCAGCTGCACAAGTCTTTCCAAAAGATGATTCGTTCTTTCAAAGCTTCAAAGTCAAAACACACACAAAAAAGATTTGTTTAAACCAGCCACCTAAGGATGTCTCATAAAAAACTACAGTCCTCCGCTCTACGAAATGAGCTGTCGATTGTAACACATAAACTTCGTTGGTCTAGCACGAATTAGTTCTTATACACACAATACCGAAAAAATTAATGGCATATTTTTAGACTGACAAAAAGACACCAAATAGTTTTGTTTTGCCCTTATCTTAATATAAGAAACATAATTTAACAAGGATTTCAAGAATACTTATACCGCGTTCATGCCAAGCACTAAACATGATTATATTAAACTGGTTCGACTTTAAAATCTCGCTTTGGTAATGTACACATAGGTTTCTTCTGGTTTTGAAATGAGCATTTCAACGCCTTAACGGTAAATTAACATAATTATACAAGTATAAAGCCAGTTTGAGTAGTGCAATTGCGAAGTTATTTTTCAGCTACAATTAACTTAAACCTGTTTAAAAATAATCCTTCGAGCATGATTTGAACCAACGATCAACGATGACTCACCAACAGCCACAGTCCTTAGCTGTACCAACACGCTTCAATTTACACGAAAAATCAACGACTTTGTATCGTGCGCAGTCCAGTTTGTATATATTTCAATACAATGCTGAAAACCTAAAGAAAATCTGTATATTCTGTTTTGTCCTTTTTCAGCTCTTGTACATGTTTTCAGAGTTTCCTGGCTGCACAGAATTTGGAGAAAAAGACGGTTCCCCTTACCATCCGCCAAGTTATGTTTTGTGACTATTTAGCTAGATAGACGGTCCTCAATCATGTAACTTTATTGCATTTATTCGATGCTACCAGTTTGTGAGCGTTACCGTTATGAAATCAAAATTGGCACTGCTTATTCAGGCAATATAATATGCTTGTACACCAACAAAAAGTGAAAGAAAAGTTGTAGCCTAAGGTTTCCCCCCCCCCTTCCCTCCCTCCTTCCAACTCTCGTTGCAAGCAATAGGCCATCTTCGAACACGAAGCGGTCCTGTGCTACTTTTCTATAAAATGACTTTATTTTCTTCATTTTTCCTTCAATTCGTAAAGATTTGAATTCGCATTTATAGTGTTTTCAGTTCGCTTGCAGGGAGAGACATCATTATTTTTGCATGGACAAAGAATCTTCCTAAATTCTTCCCGATACGCCTTACTCGTAGCGCAGTACAGAAAGGGGTTGACGCAACTATTGAGCATGCTCAGTACAACTGTGGCCCGATGTTGGGGCGTGGCTAGTCTAGTGAGGCTGAACTTGTACAAAATGTAGGAAAACTGATTCGGTATGAAGCAGATTGCAAGGAACAGTGCCACAAGGGCGCCCATCCGAGACAACTTGAGCTCAGCACTGCGGCGTCTCTCCTGAGTTGAACGAATTGGTAAGTTCTTCAGTTTGATCTGGATGTGGAAGAACGTTGCCAGCGTTATGGAGAGTGGCAGGAAGTAAGTGAGGGAACAATACATAACGGTAACAGCCTGGTTCGCTGCTCTGTCGGTTACCAAAGTTTTCCAAACACACCTGCAAACAGACATAAGAGCTGAGGTAACACAAGTTGATAGAAAGCGAATAGACCAGTTTCGTATTCCTGGTTGTCGCTGACTACAATGACTATAGACTCGTCTTCACAGCACGAGCCTCGTCTTGATGTTAAATATTCACAAATACCGGCGAGATCTGAATCTCCAAAAATGCACAGAGCTGTGAATAGCTCATATTCACTCTGGAATTTATGAATATTGAATGTCAGGGCAATGCTCGTGCTTTAAAATAGCATTGTAATCAGCGGCAACTGGGAATACGAAACTGGTCTATTACCATGGTAAGTAACACCACATTGACTTCGTCTTAGGGTTTCACACATAAACCAGTCGTTATGTTAAACTAGGGGGTGGAAGCGGAATCTTGAATCATGAATCACGGCTAAAAAAGTGAAGGAATCTTGAATCAGATCATCTCGCAGGCAGTGACTCCTGAATCATGGGCAAAAAAATGAATCTTGAGTTTTTGTCGCATGATAACACAAATGAATCATGAAGAAATTCTATAAATGAATCATGAATCATTGGTCGAAAAATATCTGGGAATAACGAATTATCATACTGAAAAGATTCCTTTTCCACCCCCGATTAAACGTTCGGTAAATTCATTAAATTCGCGCCAAATTCTATGTATCTGTCAAAAGCTGTAACCCGATTGGTTAGTCTATGTTGGTATTTCAAAAGCCCTGCTCACTAGTTCGGTACTTGTCACGGTAAGTTCTACATTCATTTTGATGTTTCTATAACATATAAACTCAACTATTGATTTAACACGTATTGTATGTGAGATAATTTGAATATCGAAAGAGGTGCACAGTGTGAAATTAAGTGACAAATTCACCTTAGTGTTAATCTAAAAGCCAATTATGACACACCAGTACAGAGATTCTACGCAACATTTGCACTTGGTTTTTCTCGAAATTTCCTAACACAGAATAAGTTATAAAGTCTTACAAAGTTTGAACAGAAAACTTGTGTTTCCTACGCCGTACACAAATCATTAATTGCAGCGTTTATGGTTGTATTCGCTTGTAGTTACTAACTGCCATTACCATCATTGCTGGTTTTACAAAGAAGTGTGAGTAGGACGCTGCACACAGTCTAATTAAATAACCTAATTTAAAAAAAGATTGTCTTCTGACTTGTTGCATTGTACATCGCGCATTGTTGCATACCCAGACCGCAACGCATCATGGATGTAACGAAGCTTTGAATAGCATTGTAGGTGTCTACTATGATACAGCGACATTCGTTCTACACATTGCTTCCAGGGATAATACACGAATGCCGCCGTTTCATGAAGGCACCTGCAATGCTAATTAAAAATTAGTTACATCCATGGTACGTTGCGGTCCGGGTATGCAACAACGCGCAATGCACAATGCAACAAGTCGGAAGACAACCTTTTTTGAATTGGGTGTATACATGCTGACCGTTGGCGCAAAGCATTCGGCGGTTGAATTTCGTACAAAAAAGACAAAGCGTGCTGTTTGCCCGGATGTCAATCCAATACAGCATTGCGCGCACGTTCGTGACATCAACTATACGGCGTGCTATCAAAGATCTGTGTGAAATTGATTGTTTTTTCTCGACTCAAACTCGAAACAGGTAAATCACGTGACATGATATGTGGCTACGGAAACCGACGCTCGTCTCTTTTGTTTTTTTGTTTGTTTGTTTGTTTGTTTGTTGTTGTTACAATTATTACTACTTTAATTTTTATTTTATTATTATTATTTTTTATTATCATTAATATAGTCATTATTGTTGATATTGCAAATAGTAACCCACCTTGGAACTGCACCCTTACTGTCCAAGTTCTTTTCAAAGAAAAGTAAAGAACTGGATACACAAACCAAGAACCACATAGCTGCTATGTAACCGTACACTTTGCGCTTCTTAAAGTAGACTCTGTACACCACAGGTCTCGCTACGGCAAACCATCTCTCAATTGCCATACATGTAACTATGGCAACAGAGAATTTAGTGAAATTCCAGACAAAGAAATTGTTGTCAATGAGTCGACAGTAGAGTTCGCCCGCGAAGCCTTCTGGGACCACATATACATGACGTCCCATAAGGTAATCGGGAGAGACAGAAATCATCATTCCTAAAGGAAAAGAAGAAGAAAGTTTTAAATTTTCATTGGGAAATATTATGAGAATATTTTTAATATTGAATGTGTTGTGTTGTCACCGAGTTTGTATACACTTAATTAAAAAAAGGTTGTCTTCTGAGTTGTTGCATTGTGCATTACGCATTGTTGCATACCCAGACTGCAATGCACCAATGATTTAACAAATTTTTGAATAGCATTGTAGGTGCCTACTATATGAAAGCGACATTCGTGTATTAGCCAAAGAATGCTTTGCGGTTTTGGCATGCACTGCAGGCATTGGCTTAAAAGTTTGTTACATCCCCCAATTGTGCATTAAGGTCTGGAACTGATGCAACAATGCGCAGTGCACAATGCACAATGCAAGAACTCAGAAAACAACTGTTTTTGGATTAACTTTATGCTAATAAAACTATTCTCTTCAATCTCGGTGAATAGTGGCTTTTAGAATGTTCAACTCCATGCTTCGCATGTCGGTGAATCTTCTGCCACTGTTCACCTCGATTTCAGAAAATAATTGTTAATTGCCATTATTGTTAATCTTATCTATGTACGCCTGAGAGCAGTTGCCTTACCAGTCAGAGTATCCGTAATGGCCAAAGTCAATATTAGAACGTTATAAGATGACCTCAACATCGAAGGGTTCTGCACAAAAACCACGCACAGCAAACCATTGCAAAACACAGACAAGAAGGCAATGATTCCAAATAACACCCTCATAGCGGGTGGAGTTCCACCATGTCCAAGGAGGAAGCTTGAGTTGTTGGTGAAGTTCATACCTGCCCTTTGTCCTGAAAATCAATAATAGACATATTGCTTATTCTAAAGTGCGTCCTGCATTCACTACCGATCCGCCGGCCAGGAAAAACTCTTGAAAATACCATGGAAAGACCATGAATTACAACACACAAATTGCAACCAGGATACCGAGATTAAGACGTGGTTTTAGAAGCCTGAAAATTCGACTTTACGTGTTGCTACCCCTTTAAAGCCCTGTCTACACAGTACAAAACCAACCCGGGCTCGACCCGGGTAAATACTAACCCAGGTTAGTTTCTGTCATGTAAGCACTGCTAACCTGGGTTTGACCCGGGTTAGTTTAGAAAAGTGTTGTGACAACACACACCGGGTTAGTTTTAACCCGGGTCGAACCCTGTTTAACTATTGCCGTGCAAACAGGGCTTATGTTTGCTACATAGTTTTACGAAACAAAATTTTTATGAAAGGAAATAACTGACAAATCGAAAGAAACACGTTTTTTAAAATAAAGAAACCATTCTAACTTATATCAGTCCGCCTGATGATATAAGCCGCATAGGTTCAGATGATTTTCTTTCAGAGAATTGTCCCAATTAAGTAACGGTCCGCGTAAAAGCTCGAGAGGCCAACGGCAAAGATTAGGCCTGTCCCAATTGCGCTGGAAAAATCGTCAAAAAGTGCTTAAAATTTGGGAAAAAAAGTACTCAAATAGTGCTCAATTTCCGTAAGAAATGCTTCAAATTTTGAAATAGTGCTCAAAAAATTTGCTTGCAGTTCAGTAAAATAGAATAGTATAAAAATAGAATAGAAGAGACTTAACTTCACCGTTTAAAAACAATGCTTTACTACACAATCAAAACAAGGTCGCCAAAAGTTTTTGGGCAACCCCAAATGTCACGAGCCAGTAAAAATCGACTGTTCCAACGGTTTAAGATAAAAATAGCCGCCCGTGCACTTCCATGACAACAGACAGTCAGACAACAGGGTGGAATTATTCATAATTCGTGATAATATGTATTATTTAGGTTTTAATAACAAATACATCGCATTTAAGATACGAAAACATGCGACACATCTTTCCCAAAGCGAAAAAGTATGTCTAAATTTTGCTCAAAAGTCAATTTAGTGCTCAAGAGTGCTGAAAAAGCAAAAAAGTGCTCCAAACTCGAAAAAGTGCCGAAAAAGTGCCCAGCGCAATCGGGACAGGCCTAGCAAAGAGACAAAAAGGTGCTTATTACTATACGGCTTGAAGCGCTCACCTCATTGGGTTCAACATGAAAACCTGTTGTAACCTCACCAGTTAGTACATTCATTTAACTCTTACTTATTTATTTCTTTATCGTAAAAACTGTTCCTATATCTAAAGCAACACAAAAACTCCATGTGGAGAAAATAAAAAACTCGAACCTTTTGTTGGCTGTTATTTTGTAGTCTCACGATTGGATAAATTCGTGTAGCACTATATCTAAAGTAACGTCGCTTTAGAACAAAATATCAGTATGTTTTTTCCCAAAAACGTGTTGTGTAAAGGTTGATGTACTCTCAGTATTAAAATCTAAACGTTGTAATGTGGGGAAAGCAAATTGTCTCAGAGCAATTCTCTTCGTTACTTAAAAATATCAGAACGCTCTTATAGCCGTCATATGTCAGCGTGCTATGACAGCTTTATTCAAAACAAAATCCAGATAAAAATCCGTTTGTGTAAAGGTTTTTAAACTTCTTTTTCGCTCTAAACTGCTTTTACAAACACACTGATAATGAACCGACTCAAACATTTTGTTGTATAATAACTGTTGTAAGCTTAAAATAAATATGGTAAGCTTATGATAAACTTAAATGTAAGCGCTAGAAATGTTTTGGTGCGTAATTATCATTTGTGCTACACTAATCTTCACATCAGGACTCGTTTGCCTAATGAAGCTTTTCCTTTTCTCAGTTAAGAGTTGTTATGAAACTAAAACGAAAACGCAATTGAACTGACATCCTTCAGTATTCTTAAAGGCAAGATGTTTTAATATTTTGTATTATATTTTTTTAAAATATTTTGTTTAATTCAAATTTGGGATAATTTAAGTTTACATTAATGCGAATTGTGAAGAACAAAGAATAGGTAAACTGCGCACGATTCACAGCCGAAAATGAACCAGCTTCACACTAGAGGGGTCATCTTGAGAGAGGATTTTTAGAATGGCGTTTTGTCGTGAACTCGTGGAACAGCTTTTTAAAAATGGGATTCATTTCTGGAGTTATATCCAACAAAAAGAAAAATAAAGCTTCAATGCCTAGCAAGCAGATCGTTGTTTACTTAACACGGATTGAAGTTTCACACGCAGAAAAATATTGTTCGACGAAACAAAATTGTCTGAGCAACAAAAAACCCCGAAAATATAACGGTAAATAGCTGACTGGCTCCTTTACTTCACCTTACCTTGTCAAAGTATCTTTGACGTTTGAGGTACACGTTTAAAGCAAACGATTTGGGCGAGAGAAGACCTTCCTTATAACTTTCCCAATGGTGACAAGTTTACAATTCACCCTGCGTTGTCATGTCCGCCCCTCTAACTTCTGTTTAGTCAGTATTCAAGTATGTGTGTGCTAACAACGTGAACAACAAACACACTGGGCAGGTGAATGTCATTGCGGACACGAACTTAAGTATATAATAAAACTGTACAATAGAGGCGAAACAAACTCGGTCACTTTTTATCAGGGACAAGAATAGTTATAAGTTTTATTTCTAGTTTTTAATCAAGTTGAGACACTGAAAAAAATAAAACATTTTTTTCCACCTTATTTGTTTGAGTTGAGATTCAAAAAGACACTGTTAGTTGTAAATTTTTAAACAACCCATTGCTAACTCTGAAAGGTTATGTGAAAACGACTGGGACCACTTGAGTGAAAACTGTCAACTTCTATGACGCACACCTATCAATCCGTTGGATTTGGACAGCAATTAAAATTTATGAGCAACAGATGAGTTTTCAGTTAAAAAATACTAGTTTTAGCGTTTGCTTAAACTCAAATTCAATTAAGAGCATTTTTTGTTGAGCCTGAGGCTGAGTTTTGTTGAAATTTTTAAGGGTTTTAGCCTCAAATGTTCTTGAAATGTTCTTAGGCAATGAACTAGCCAAAATAATCAAGTAATTATTTTCAGGAAAAACGATTTTTCTAGGCTCCAACAATTTTTATTTGAAGTAAAACTCAATAATTTTTTTGCTAATAAACATCAAACATAAACAATGACGTCAGCTAATCTTCGTTAATTAATTAGAACCCAGGTAGTCGTTGCTTTATTGTTATCTTGTTCCCAGGCTCCTATCTCTTGCATAGGTAAAAAGGAAAGAAATTGGAACGAAATTGTTCGGATTTTAAGTGGTGACCGTGCCATTTGCCGTAAGCAAAATAAACAAGGGATATTTAAAGTTTTTATGTTCCATTGTTTCCAGTTACATGTACTACAGAGACCCAGTGATGAAAAATATCTTATATCTACTGTCAAAATTGTTTTCCGTAGAATTTCATCTATCCTCTGAAGTAGAGGTGGCTAGTGAAAGATACAGCTGTTTCAAAAAAGGTTGTCATACTCAATAGTCGATACTGGAACCGAAAGGAACTTTGGGTACAATCAAAATGAGTGATAACGCGCCAGCGAAGGTTGTTGCTATATGGCCGTGGCATTATGATGAATCTGCACTCTATTTTATACAAAATCAGTACCAACAGTGACAAATTACTTGAACTGCTTGAATCTCACAGTTCCTTTCGGTTCCAGTATCGCCTATTCACTATGACAACCTTTATTGAAATAGCTGTATACGTGGTTCGGTAAATATCTTAACCACTGGGTACTGACACTGAGGGAAAACATGATTTAGTTTTTTAAAAACAAAAAGAGGATTTTGAGTTTTCAGAAGCAACTTCTTTGTTCATTTGACGAGTTTCCTCTTCTGTGACATGTGGCAAAACGAGCTGCCGTTTTGAAAAATTCGTCTGGAAAGGATTATCCTAAAATATACATGTCTGATGAACCAATCAGGGCGCGCGAAAAGGGCTATCCTTTATTCTTTTGTTTCATAAGAACATGCATAAACAATAACAGTAACCTTAATAACAATAACAACAATAACAAGGACAGTAACCATAACCATGACTATGTCTATTACAATTATAACTGTATATAATGGTAATAATAATGATATTGATAAATAAGATGATGATGGAAACAATAACAAAAATTATAATAACAATAAAAAATAATAACAATATTAATAGTATAAGTATTAATAATAATAATAATAAAGATAATAATAACAATAATAATAATATTAATAATAATAAAATAATAATAATAAAGATAATAATAATAATAATAATAACAATAATAATAATAATGGTATGGAATGACATCCCTCTTGGTATAAGAAACAGTACGTCACTCGCAATTTTCAAGAAACAGTTCAAAAATTACAT
>JAOBRG010395645.1:0-10328 GCA_027574985.1 Umimayanthus nakama | reverse complement strand
TTAGCTACCATAAAAGCTCTGTTAAGACCTCTTTGAAGTTCAGCGTTTGCAACAAGGCTCATGCATTAAGTGTCCCCCCCCCAATGAATGAACGAAACATTACCAAACTTAACTGTTAAGAAGAAGAACAATTAAAAATATATTTCCTAATGTATTTCAGAAAAATGTTAGTTTGATTCTGGGATTCAATTCAGTTCAGTTTTACATACAACATTGAGGTTTGCTTATAAACACAGTAAGCCAGTTTCCCAATTAGGCAAAGGACAAAGTAAAGATTTTCTGGTGGCCAACAACCCCTGTTTAAATTTTTCTTTGACATTTTCAAAATTTTGTATTTTATCATCTTTCAGAAGTTATCGATCTTTTACCTTCTTCATCCAATCTGCCATGTTTACAAATTGTTTTAGCCTGCCAACTGAAACCTTAACCTTGTTCTGTGCATGATTGGGAAACTAGTCCATGCAAGCCTAGTCTATCATTACTTTATACTATATGAAGCAGGCATTTCAGAACAAAACAAAATTCAGCCTTACCCTGTCACTGAGTCTATAATAACCCCCCCTCTCTTATCCTATTAGTTCTCCTTTTCTATTAAGCCTCACCTCTTGAGGGCCTAAAAGTAAATAAGCCCCCTGTGTGCTTAATAGAGTTTTTACAGTAACCATGTTTGGGATTGGCTATTTATTGAGTTTATGTTTGAGTTGAGTTTGAGTTTGAGTTAAGTTTGAGTTGAGATTAAGTTACCTGAAATTCAACATAAAAAAATGTGATGTTGTCAAAGTATTAATATATTTAAAATCAATATCTTTTCTCGAAATCAATTGGAGAACAAAACAAAAACATGTGCTAAAGTTTGTGTTTTTCCTGCCAAACCTGCATTGCGCTACATGTAGCCAGACAGACTTTGAATACAAAGTCACTGACAAAGGACAAAATAATGTATTCTTCAATAAGTTTTAGCAATTTTAAACATTTTGCTCAGTTTTGAGTTTTAGTGGGATTCAAATTTAATCTTGCAGCAAACTTACAAAACAGCACGTATTCGTGAGGAACGGAACTTACCGATGAACTTTCGAATGAAGTTAGGTCTTCGACTTCTTGCACGGACGATTCCCTGGATAAAGTGGTCACGTACTTCGGTACAGTCCATATATAGACACCAAAGAAATTGTTCGAACTCTCGAGAATAAAATAAGCTGGCGGTATACCTAAAAGCCTCTAGGGAAAGACTGCCAAATATGTAGTTTAACTCCTTTTATAGAAATTCGAATTCGCGCCAAAACTCCTTGATGCATAAACCATACTTAAAGTATGATGTTCGGATTTGCTGAATGTTTGTTAGTACATGAAGGTTTTGTGTGGTTGCAAAAAGCAATAAAACATTGTGCCTTATTACAGTAAATGTATGGTATGAAGACATTGTATTAATTTTATAATTTTTCATTGCTTTTCTCTGTCGTGGCTGTCGGCATTCAGTAATAATTATTCATCAATTACTTTATAGGACAGGAGCTAAAATGACTCTTTTAAAGGAAAATTATTGTGACTCCATAGAGCTTAAACGACTCTACTTGGTAGTCATTGACTCTTAGATTGTCGTTTTGACTCTTGTGGTGAGTTCAGCGACTCCAACAAGGAGTCACTTTTACTCTGTAGAGGAGTCAAACTGACTCTAAGAGTAGAAATGACTCTCTTAACGAGTCACAATGACTTTTTTGCCAAAGGGTCAAAACGACTCCGTGGAGTCCTTTTGACTCTTTCAAATTTACAGTGACGGTATGCTCTTAGCGGGCCGACGGACGTATCCTTTCCAAATACTTTCTATTTAAAAAAACATCAACTTAGTTTTGTGACATTTTTAAAAGGTTGAAGAGAAAGCCAATTAAATCTTAGGTTTTTTTATAAATGCGAAAAACCACAAGCTCGATAATTTACGGTTCAAAAACTGTTCAGAGAACGGCTAGGAACTTGTCACACTAGCTCGTGCGCTCCTAACTCAGAAATGACATTGTTCAAGTCACAACTAAACACGTTTACAATAGAATAACAGTGTCTCAAGAAGAGTAGGGCACATTCCCAAAAGACGTCACAATGGTATACTCTTAGCGGGCCGACGGACGTATCCTTTCCAAATACTTTCTATTTCAAAAAACGTCAATTTAGTTTTGTGACATTTTTGAAAGGTTAAAGAAAAAGCCAATTAAATCTTTAGTTTTTTGATAAATGCAAAAAAAACCACAACTTCGATAATCTACGGTTCAAAAACTGTTCAGAGAACGGCTCGGAACTTGTCAAACTAGCTCGTGCGCTCCTAACTCAGAAATGACATTGTTCCAACTAAATACGTTTACAATAGAATAACAGTATCTCAAGAAGAGTAGGGCACATTCCCAAAAGAAACTGAAGGGTTCATATAAATATTCTAATATGCAGCAAACCTAATAATGCACGTGCACATGGCCTCATAGGAGTACTAAAATTCGTTTATAACTTGCGTTCCTAAACAATCTGTCAAACAATGGCCAAGTTTGACCACACATTTTCTATTAGATTAATGCAAAAGAAATATCGCTTTCCAAAGCTTTATTTAAAAAGTTTTAACGTAGATTTAAGTTCCATACCTTGTTAATGAATTGCGATCAATGCCGTTGAAATACGGATAGAGAAAAGATCTGTAACGTTGCGCCACTAAATTAACCCAGCTTAATATTACGTCACAATGGTATGCTCTTAGCTGGCCGACGGACGTATCCTTTCCAAATCCAATCTACTTCAAAAAAGTAAAATTTAGTTTTGTGACATTTTCGAAAGGTTAAAGAAGAAGCCAATTAAATCTTTGGTTTTTTTAAAAATGCGAAAAACCACAAGTTCCATAATCTACTGTTCAAAAGCTGTTCAGAGAACGGCTCGGAATTTGTCACACTAGCTCGTGCGCTCCTAACTCAGAAAAAAACCTTCTTCAAGTCACAACTAAACACGTTTACAATAGAATAACAGTGTTTCAAAAAGAGTAGTTCACATTCCCGAAAGAAACTGAAGTGTTCATATAAATCTTCTAATATGCAGCAAACCTAATAATGCACGTGCACATGGCCTCATTGGATTACTAAAATTCGTTTATAACTTGCGTTCCTAAACAATCTGTCAAACAATAGCCCAGTTTGACCGCACATTTTCTATTAGATTAATGCAAAACAAATATCGATTTAACAAGCTTATTTTAAAAAGTTTTAACGTAGCTTTAAGTTCCATATCTTATTTATGAATTGCGATCAATGCCGTTGAATGAAGGATAGAGAAAAGATCTGTAACATTGCGCCTTTAAATTAACCCAGCTTAATATTCCGTCACAATGGTATGCTCTTAGCGGGCCGATGGATGTATCCTTTCCAAATACTTTCTATTTCAAAAAACCGCAATTTAGATTTGTGACATTTTTGAAAGGTTAAAGAGGAAGCTAATAAATGTTTGGTTGTTTTATAAATGCGAAAAACCACAAGTTGGATAATTTACGGTTCAAAAACTGTTCAGAGAACGGCTCAGAATTTGTCACACGAGCTCGTGCGCTTCCAACTCAGAAATGACATTGTTCAAGTCACAACTAAACACGTTTACAATAGAATAACAGTGTCTCAAGAAGAGTAGTTCACACTCCCAAAAGAAACTGAAGGGTTCAAATAAATCTTCTAATATGCAGCTAACCTAATAATGCGCGTGCACATGGCCTCAATGGAATACTAAAATTCGTTTATAACTTGAATTCCTAAACAATCTGTCAAACAATGGCCCAGTTTGACCGCACATTTTCTATTAGATTAATGCAAAAGAAATATCACTTTCCAAAGCTTCTTTTAAAAACTTCCAAAGTAACTTTAAGTTCCATATCTTGTTTATGAATTGCGATCAATGCCGTTGAAACAAGGATAGAGAAAAGATCTGTAACGTTGCACCTTTAAACTAACAAAGCTTAATATTACGTTACAATGGTATGCTCTTAGCGGGCCGACGGACGTATGCTTTCCAAATACTTGCTATTTCAAAAAACATCGATTTAGTTTTGTGACATTTTTGAAAGGTTAAAGAGTAAGCCAATTAAATCTTTGTTTTTTTATAAATGCGATAAACCACAAGTTCGATAATCTACGGTCAAAAAATTTTTCAGAGAACGGCTCGGAACTTGTCACACTAGCTCGTGCGCTTCTAACTCAGAAAAAAACCTTCTTCAAGTCACAACTAAACACGTTTACAATAGAATAACAGTGTCTCAAGAAGAGTAGTTCACATTCCCAAAAGAAACTAAAGGGTTCATATAAATATTCTAATATGCAGCAAACCTAATAATGCGCGTGCACATGGCCTAATTGGAATACTAAAATTCGTCAACAACTTGCGTTCCCAAAAATCTGTAAAACAATGGCCCAGTTTGACCGCACATTTTCTATTAGATTAATGCAAAAGAAATATCTCTTTCCAAAGCTTATTTTAAAAAGTTTTAACGTAGCTTTAAGTTCCGTATCTTGTTTATGAATTGCGATCAATGCCGTTTAAAAAAGGATGGACAAAAGATCTGTAACGCTGCGCCTTTAAATTAACCCAGCTTAATATTACGTCACAATGGTATGCTTATAGCGGGCCGACGGACGTATCCTTTCCAAATACTTTCTATTTCAAAAACCATTAATTATGTTTTGTGACATTTTTGAAAGGTTAAAGAGGAAGCCCATTAGATCTACGTTTTTTTATAAATGCGAAAAAGCACAAGTTCGATAATCTACGGTTCAAAAACTGTTCAGAGAACGGCTCGGAAGTTGTCACACTAGCTCGTGCGCTCCTAACTTAGAAATGACATTCTTCAAGTCACAACTACAGAAGTTTACAATAGAATAACAGTGTCTCAAGAGGAGTAGGGCACATTCCAAAAAGAAACTGAAGGGTTCATATAAATATTCTAATATGCAGCAAACTTAATAATGCGCGTGCACATTTCCTCATTGGAATAATAAAATTCGTTTATAACTTGCGTTCCTAAACAATCTGTCAAACAATGGCCCAGTTTGACCACACATTTTCTATTAGATTAATACAAAAGAAAAATCGATTTCCAAAGCTTATTTTAAAAAGTTTTAACGTTGCTTTAAGTTCCATATCTTGTTTATGAATTGTGTTCAATGCCATTGAAAAAAGGATAGAGAAAAGATTTGTAACGTTGAGCCTTTAAATTAACCCAGCTTAATATTACGTCACAATGGGATGATCTTAGCCGCCCCAAGGACGTATCTTTTCCAAATACTTTCTATTTCAAAAAACATCAATTTAGTTTTGTGACATTTTTTAAAGGTTAAAGAGGAAGCTAATTAAATATTTGGTTTTTTTTTATAAATGCGAAAAACCACAAGTTCGATAATCTTCGGTTCAAAAACTGCTCAGAGAACGGCTCGGAATTTGTCACACTGGCTCGTGCGCTCCTAACTCAGAAATGACATTGTTCCAGTCACAACTAAACACGTTTACAATAGAATAACAGTGTCTCAAGAAGAGTAGGGCACATTCCCAAAAGAAACTGAAGGGTTCATATAAATCTTCTAATATGCAGCAAACCTAATAATGCACGTGCACATGGCCTCATTGGAATACTAAAGTTCATTTATAACTTGCATTCCTAAACAATCTGTCAAACAATGGCCCAGTTTGACCGCACAATTTCTATTAGATTAATGCAAAACAAATATCACGTTCGCAAGCTTATTATAAAAAGTATTAACGTAGCTTTAAGTTCCATATCTTGTTAATGAATTGCGATCAATGCCGTTGAAATAAGGATAGAGAAATGATCTGTAACGTTGCTCCTTTCAATTGACACAGAATGATATGATCTAAGCGAACCGACGGACGTATCCTTTCCAAATACTTTCTATTTCAAAAAACATCCATTCAGTTTTGTGACATTTTTGAAAGGTTACAGACGAAGCTAATTAAATCTTTGGTTTTTCTTATAAATGCGAAAAACCACAAGTTCGATAATCTTCGGTTCAAAAACTGCTCAGAGAACGGCTCGGAATTTGTCAAACTAGCTCGTATGCTCCTAACTCAGAAAAGACATCGTCCAAGTCACAACTAAACACGTTTACAATAAAATAACAGTGTCTCAAGAAGAGTAGGTCACATTCCCAAAAGAAACTGAAGGGTTCATATAAATCTTCTAATATGCAACAAAACTAATAATCCGCGTGCACATGGCCTCATTGGAATACTAAAAATCGTTTATAACTTGCGTTTCTAAACAATCTGTCAAACAATGGCAAAGTTTGATTGCACATTTATTATTAGAACAATGCAAAGGAATTGTCACGTTCGCATGCTTATTTTAAAAAGTTTTAACGTTGCGTTAAGTTCCATATCTTGTTTATGAATTGCGATCAATGCCGTTGAAATAAGGATAGAGAAAAGATCTGTAACGTTGCGCCTTTAAATTAACCCAGCTTAATATTACGTCACAGAGGTATGCTCTTTGCGGGCGGACGGACGTATCCTTTCCAAATACTTTCTATTTCATAAAACATCAATATAATTTTGTGACATTTTAGAAAGGTTATAGAGGAACCAATTAAATCTTTGGTTTTTTTATAAATGCAATAAACCACAAGTTCGATAATCTACGGTTCAAAAATTTTTTCAGAGAACTTCTCGGAACTTGTCACACTAGCTCGTGCGCTCCTAACTCGGAAATGACATTGTTCAAGTCACAACTAAACACGTTTACAATAGAACAACAGTGTCTCAAGAAGAGTAGGTCTTATTTCCAAAGGAGACTGAAGAGTTCATATAAATATTCTAATATGCAGCAAACTTAATAATGCGCGTTCACATGGCCTCATTGGAATAATAAAATTCGTTTATAACTTGCGTTCCTAAACAATCTGTCAAACAATTGCCCAGTTTGACCGCACATTTTTTATTAGATTAATGCAAAAGAAAAATCGCTTTCCAAAGCTTTATTTAAAAAGTTTTAACGTAGCTTTAAGTTCCATATCTCGTTTATGAATTGCGATTAATGCCGTTGAAATAAGGATAGAGAAAAGATGTGTAACGTTGCGCCTTTAAATTAACCCAGCTTAATATTACGTCACAATAGTATGCTCTTAGCCGGCGGACGGACGTATGCTTTCCAAATACTTTCTATTTCAAAAAACGTCCATTTAGTTTTGTGACATTTTTGAAAGGTTAAACAGGAAGCCAATTAAATCTTTGGTTTTTTTATAAATGCGATAAACCACAAGTTCGATAATCTACGGTTCAAAAAACTTTTCAGAGAACGGCTCGGAAATTGTCACACTAGCTCGTGCGCTCCTAACTCAGAAATGACATTGTTCAAGTCACAACTAAACACGTTTACAATAAAATAACAGTGTCTCAAGAAAAGTAGGTCACATTCCCAAAAGAAACTTAAGTGTTCATATCAATCTTCTAATATGCAGCAAACCTAATAATGCGCGTTCACATGGCCTCATTGGAATACTAAAATTCGTTTATAACTTGCGTTCCTAAACAATCTGTCAAACAATGGCCCAGTTTGACCGCACATTTTTTATTAGATTAATGCAAAAGAAATATCGCTTTCCTCGCTTATTTTGAAAACATTTAACGTTGCTTTAAGTTCCAAATCTTGTTTATGAATTGTGATCAATGCCGTTGAAATAAGGATAGAGAAAAGTTCTAAAACGTTGCGCCTAATTTCAACCCAGCTTAATATTACGTCAAACGGGTATGCTCTTTGCGGGCGTACGGACGTATCCTTTCCAAATACTTTCTATTTCAAAAAACATCAATTTAGTTTTGTGACATTTTTCAAAGGTTAAAGAGGAACCAATTAAATCTTTGGTTTTTTTATAAATGCAATAAACCACAAGTTCGATAATCTACGGTTCATAAAATTTTTCAGAGAACCTCTCGGAACTTCTCACACTAGCTCGTGCGCACCTAACTCAGAAATGATATTGTTCAAGTCACAACTAAACACGTTTACAATAAAACAACAGTGTCTCAAGAAGAGTAGGTCACATTCCCAAAGGAAACTGAAGGGTTCATATAAATCTTTTAATATGCAGCAAATCTAATAAAGCGCGTGCACATGGCCTCATTGGAACACTATAATACGTTTATAACTTGCGTTCCTAAACAATCTGTCAAGCAATGGCCAGGTTGGACCTCACATTTATTATTAGATTAATGGAAAAGAAATATCACGTTCGCAAGCTAATTTTAAAAAGTTTTATCGTAGCTTTAAGTTCAATATCTTGTTTATGATATTGTAATCAATGCCGTTGAAATAAGGATAGAGAAAAGATCTGTAACGTTGCGCCTTTAAATTAACCCAGCTTAATATTACGTCACAGCAGTATACTCTTTGCGGACGGACGGACGTATGCTTTCCAAATACTTTCTATTTCAAAAAACATCAATTTAGTTTTGTGACATTTTTGATAGGTTAAAGAGTAACCAATTAAATCTTTGGTTTTTTATAAATGCGATAAACCACAAGTTCGATAATCTACGGTTCAAAAAATTTTTAAGAGAACGGCTCGGAACTTGTCACACTAGCTCGTGCGCTCCTAACTCAGAAGTGACATTGTTCAAGTCACAACTAAACACGTTTACCATAGAATAACAGTGTCTCAAGAAAAGTAGGTCACATTCCCAAAAGAAACTGAAGGGTTCATAAAAATCTTCTAATATGCAGCAAACCCAATAATGCGCGTGCACATGGCCTCTTTGGAATACTAAAATACGATTATAACTTGCGTTCCTAAACAATCTGTCAAACAATGGCCAAGTTTGACCGCACATTTTCTATTAAATTAATGCAAAACAAAATATCGCTTTTCCAAGCTTATTTTAAAAAGCTTTAACGTAGTTTTAAGTTCCATATCTTGTTTATGAATTGCGATCAATGCCGTTGAAATAAGGATAGAGAAAAGATCAGTAACTTTGCGCGTATAAAATAACCCAGCTTAATTTTATGTCACAATATAATGCTCTTAGCGGGCCGACGGACGTATGCTTTCCAAATACTTTCTATTTCAAAAAACATCAATTTAGTTTTGTGACATTTTTGAAAGGTTAAACAGGAAGCCAATTAAATCTTTGGTTTTTTTTAAAAGCGATAAACCACAAGTTCGATAATCTACAGTTCAAAAAGTTTTTCACAGAACGGCTAGGAACTTGTCACATTTGCTCTGCGCTCCTAACTCAGAAGTGACATTGTTCAAGTCACAACTAAACACGTTTACCATAGAATAACAGTGTCTCAAGAAGAGTAGGGCACATTCCCAAAAGAAACTGAAGGGTTCATACAAATATTCTAATATGCAGCAAACCTATTAATGCGCGTGCACATGGCCTCATTGGAATACTAAAATTCGTTTATAACTTGCGTTCCTAAACAATCTGTCAAACAATGGCCAAGTTTGACCGCACATTTTCTATTAGATTAATGCAAAAGAAATATGGATTTCCCATGCTTATTTTAAAAAGTTTTAACGTAGCTTTAAGTTCCATATCTTATTTATGAATTGCGATCAATGCCGTTGAAATAAGGATAGAGAAAAGATCGGTAACTTTGCGCCTTTAAAATAACCCAGCTTAATATTATGTCACAATATAATGCTCTTAGCGGGCCGACGGACGTATGCTTTCCAAATACTTTCTATTTCAAAAACATCAATTTAGTTTTGTGACATTTTTGAAAGGTTAAACAGGAAGCCAATTAAATCTTTGTTTTTTTTTTAAAAGCGATAAACCACAAGTTCCATAATCTACAGATCAAAAAAGTTTTTCAAAGAACGGCTAGGAACTTGTCACATTTGCTCGTTCGTTCCTAACTCAGAAATGACATTGTTCAAGTCACAACTAAACACGTTTACAATAGAATAAGTGTCTCAAGAAGAGTAGGGCACATTTCCAAAAGAAACTGAAGGGTTCATAAGTTGTTTTAGGGGGTACTCTGGCACTTTTGCTGGCTTCTGATTGTTCGAGAGCGTGTTTGCTGACGCCATCAAATCTGAGGTTCTGATTAGTCGAGAGCATGATGACGTCATAAAATCTGGTTCCTCCCAGGTGATTGGCCCAAGAAGAAGGCTGACACCGCCACGTGTGGGGACGGCGATTGGTTGTCGGGATCGTGACGTCATTGGGTTGGGGGTTATATAGGGAGTGTGCGTTGTGGGATTTTTTACACAACGAGGATGACGATGTGGGATTTGGATCACGTGGCTGCGTTTGTGAGGGATGGGCATTTTAGGCAGGGAGAGAGTGCCGAGGACATGATGATG
>JAOBRG010395623.1:0-10331 GCA_027574985.1 Umimayanthus nakama | reverse complement strand
TATGATCATGTGGATACATGTGTCGACATGGATGAGACACAAAGAGAACTTGACAAGATCGGACCTAGGATTTGTAAGCCTGAGGAAGAAAACACTTTTTCTACTCCAGCTTTACCCTGTGCTACAGCAGTAAAACAGGAGTGCTTAGACATTGTTACAGTTGACTGTACTCTTTCACCTGAAAAGAAACAAGGTGCGAGTACAAAAAGTGCAATTATAATTTCAGACTCTGATGAAGATATCATAGCCAGAGCTTGTGAAAGAAAATTGAAAGACAAAAAGAAAAAGTTGCACAACGAAGAAGCTGATCACAACCGTGATGAGCTCAAACACCACAAGCAGAAGGAGAGAGAAAAAAGGAAACTTAAGGAGCTCAAACAAATGAACAATGCTAAACACACTGCTGGTTCAAATACAGAGTTTTCATCCAAGTCAGAAAGAGATAAAACTTCTGGTGCAGTTGTGAAACATAAGTTTGAATCTGTTGATATAGTATCGCCAAAGAAAATAAAGAAGGAAAAAGTTATTGCTACAGGGGGAGGGGAAATTAAAGCTAAAATCCCTTTGCTTACTGATGTTAACTTTTTTGATGGTCCAAAGAAGACAAAAACAGTCACTGAAAAATCTTCAAAGGTTAAAGTAAGTGAAGATGTTCATGTATCTGTCAAGAAACGCTCAAAAGACTCCACAAAATTGAAACTTAAGGATTCACAAAATCATAAAAGAGCAAAGCATGAGAGTGGCAGTAAAGGATCTGATCATAGTAGCAAGACTATAAAGAAATATGTGGTTGGTCATTACAATTCAAATATTGAGGACAGTGATCCCGAAACAGATTGTGTGGGGCTGGATGGCCCCAGTTCTAGTGCTATTGAAATTGAAGATAGCGATGATGACTTGGAGTTGAGAGAGTTATTTGAAGACTGTAGACACCCCAAGGTTTCAAAGAATACTGAGTTTTCAGGAAAAATGTCTCGTAATCATGGTGGCACCTCATTCAGACATTCTTCAAATGCAAAAGTACACGGCAATATTGCAGGTTCTGACAAACGATCTTTGCCATCCACATCTACTATCGCAACAGAAATGCTTGGTCTGGGGAAAAAGCGCAGAGTTGCACATGAATCAAATCAAGTAAGCTAAATATTGAAAGTTTATTACACATAACCTGTATTGAGTTTTGCTCAGTTGTAACTGCTAAACTACCTACTGTACCATCATTTGATTTTTTACTATGAAATAATACAGTTATTAATGAAATGTGTAGAAATGCAAAATATCAAATGAATGGTTGCCTAAAAATTATATACTGTGGTTGTTTTGAAGTATAAAGATTTTAATGGCAGCTACATACATGTAGTTTGGTGTAAACTTACATTTCATCCCTATTCAGGTAAATCTATATACAAACTTAACTAACATACATGTACATGTATTTGTCAAACATGTGACATGTTTAATCTTTGCTTAAGTCAAGTATTGTTTGTGTTAAACTGTTTTCTAATCCCATAATATTTTGTAAGTCACCTTTTTCTTTTTTCCATTACGTGATGCTTCACGCTATACCTGTTTGTAAAATTGACTTCAGTCTTGATGAAGTCATGTGATCCGTCTGTCTGTCAATCCTTGCAACCCCTTTTAAATATGATGGAGGACTTGTTGACACTGTAAGTGTACTTTGTCCCTGTTATCACATTCTTGAAAAGTTGTCATACAAGTGCATGTACCTGTAAACATTATATGTTCTACTTTAAACTATAAAGTAACTCTCTTTTCAGCTTCCTCTGAGGGTGAGTGTGAAGCCCAGTGTTAACAGAAAGTATCCCAAGACATTAACACCTCAATCAAGAATACAGCAAATTCAAGAACAAAAGGTACTGTGACGTTCCAACTTCATATCATGGTAGAACTTTTCATAATCAGACAAATTTTATGTACGACTTTCATGCAAAGCTTTTACCACCAGTTTTCAAATCCTTTTACGTCTGTAGACAGATTACATCAAAATAATACTCGACTTGCCAGCAAGAGGTCATACTATCTTCCGAAAAAAAGAACCAATTACGGAAAATTCAACATTCGTTTTCTTGGTGTTAAAATCTGGAATTCAATTCAAGATGATTTTAAATCTAAGTCCCGTAATTCTTTTAAAAGACTTTTAACAGATTCCATTCTTGACAGCTATTTTTATGAGTAGTCTGTTCGACACTGGCTTCTTTTGATGTTTTTGTCCTCATCTTCGAAAATTTGCCTTTTAGTTCCCCTTTCATGTTTCATGTTTCAAGCTTTACAGCTTTATACTTTTTTGTTTAACTATTTGTTAGTGTTATTTGTGTATTATTATTGATGTATTCTCCTACAACAACCATTTCAAATCCCAAACTTTTCTCGCTTGACCAAAGTCACTTGACGCGACTAGTTCCTACTATTTTCAAGTGGCTTGTGCTCCTTCCAACTTATAAACTTCGCTTAAATATTCTTTGATGTAAATAGTCTAAAAAGAGCGCAATAAATTGTTGTTGTTAACATTGCTTTAACTTTCATTTCTCCACAGGCATCCTCTTCCCGGCCAAGCAGCACGGCCCTTTCCTCAGATCCAAGTCTCGCCACGCAGAGGGTAGCACACGTTCCCAAAGCTGCACCAAAGGCTAAAAGTGGAAGAGCAAGACCAAAAATTGCTCTGGAATATGGATCAAAAGTGCCTCAGAACCTACGTCAGAGGTACCTGGACAAGATCATCGATGAATATGTCCGAATTTGTTCATCAGAAAAGTCAGCTTTTAATAGGGTACGTCGTTTTAAGTTATTGAATGATCTCAACCCTTCCAAATTCACTAACCTTACCGAGTTCTAACAGTAACGCTAGAAAATGTTGATAGCCTCAACCGCTTCTGTCTGTTTGAAAGATATGATAAAGGCAAAAACACCTTTCAAGTATAAAGTTTATCTCCATGCGAGTCGTGTGAGAGTTGTATGACCAGTTTTAAATGGGAGTCTTGTTCAACTCTCGTGCATGTGGTCAAAACTCAAACGACGATGAGTCCATACATGAGAGTTGATAGGAGCTGCTCAACAAACGTGTGAAGCTCTCATCAACTCTCATCGAAGTTTGAAACATGTTCAAAAGTTGATATAAGCGATCGATAGTCGATGAGATTGTACGAGAAATGGTTGGTAAACGAGCGTGAGAGAGTGAACTCTCATCAGCTCTCTTCGAAATTTGAAACATGTTCAAAGTTGATAAAGCAATCGATAGTCTATGAGATTGTCTGAGAGCTGGTGATCAAAAGAGCGTGAGAGGTTGAATTCTCAACGACTCTGCTGTAAGTTCAGCTGTGACTTCCCCAACCAAGATGGCGACAGAAACCAAGAACGGGTAGACCTGTAAGCTTGTATGCGGGCTGACGAACGTTACTAGAATTAGAATGAACGGGTTTTAAAATATATCGTAGGTTTTTCTCCAGAGATGTTTGGTTTTTAGCTGACGTTTCGAGCGTTAACGGCCGTTTGTCAGAGCAGAGCAGAAAAGTTTCCCCATTTGCTGTAATTTTTGCCGCGGTTTCCCCGAACTGACCAGAAGATGGGAACAAGGAAGAATTCGTCTGCTGTGATGTAGGGCTAGCGCTTGTAAGGTCGGCTACCATATCAACCGTTCTCGATCAAAACTCATCAACAGCATAATCGCCAACGCAGAAACTGAGAGCATTTTTTTAAAAACTAGTTAGCTTCCGGCAAAAGCAGACGATTGATTTCCTTCTCGGCGGGCCCCCTAAATAACACGGATGCTTTGCTTTCGTTTGTAGGCAGTTGAGGAAGAAAAACAGCTATATGAGCGAAGCAGCAGGCGCCAGGTGTATGTTAACGTCTGTATTAACGCCATCAAGAAGCTGAGGGGAATGACCAAGATCGACGACGAAGAAGCCGAGCAGGAGACTGGGGCAGAACAGGGAGAAGCAGAAACACGTGGTGGGAAGACGGCTCTAAAGCGAACTCCCAGTGGAGAAGCTGCGGACGCCAAGCAGGAGCGCCTGAACAGCCTGACGGGTAATTGTACTCTTATGTTGTATAGAATATATTCATTGCCGTCTTCCATTTTCAAATTGCCTATATACAATGGAACCCCGATATGACGAAGTACCAAGAACCGTCGGACCATTCACTTCGTTATAACGGGGGTTAGCTATAAACGAAATCCCAATATAACGAAGTTACTGAGAAAATACAAAATAAAATTTGCATTACCGAGGTTAACTACTTATTTTCAAAACGTCTTAAATTGTATGATACGAATTAAGTACTATTTTTCCGATTGAGACATTGCTCCTCCTTGTCATTGAGACAACTGACAAAAAAAACTCTGAAAAACTTAGGTGCAGTATGTCAAATACCTTTTATTTCACTTGTGAACTTCGTTATATAGGGTTAAATGTGGCATCGGGACCCAAAATTTGTTTTGTTATACCGAGGTTTTCGTAATAACGGGGCTTGTTATATCGCGGTTTTTGCCTATACAAATACTTACGTAGTCAAATCTACAGGTCCATACTTCCTAGTTTACGTCGGTAACCAAATTCTTTGTACGTTATTCACACAAAATAAGTTCTTTTGTTATGAGAATAAAACAAATGAATGTACACAGCGACGGAAAGGGATAGTTAAGCTTTCTAGAGTACTTGTAGAATTAACTAGTCATAGAGACGTTTAGATTTGACAACGACCGAGTAGTACTTCGACTATCAGTACAACTATTTGGTTCGCGCAAATTAATGGCAGAAGTTCGTGAAACCGGTGTCAGATCGAATCGCGTTCACGGCCGTCCTACTGCCGAAGATCTCGTAGTCAGCATTAAGAGTTCAAAAGCTAAGAAATCTTATTTGTAGCAGGCGCAGTTTTAGGAAAAGGCCCCATAGTCCCTGGCAGCTCATCTTTGCCTGCATTGATTTTGGCAGTATTTTATGAGAAAAACGTTAGGGTACAAAAAGTATCTTTTGACTACAAAAGTCTTTCCAAAAATTTGGGGTTTCGCCTCCTCCCTTCTAGAAAATTCTTGTGTTTACCCTGACAAAAAGTATTGTCTATTCAACACAGTTACATTTTGTTGCGTTTAAGTTGTTTTGGTGCAGATTGTTGATTAAAGTAAATTATTTTATTACTTTTACTCCCGTAGAGGAAACTTTCTATGATCATTTAGCCAAGTACCTGATGAGCGAAGAAGAGCTGGTTAACAACGGTTACCCCCGACCTTCCCCCAACAACCCCGGCACTGCCGTGATCAACGACACAAGAAATCGCCGTCCGTCGATCGATACTCCCACCCTAGAGTGTAAGTAAACATCATTAGGTCCAATGTGCTATCATACTTTTAAGTTAAAACTATCTCCCGAAAACCAGAACAAATTATAACAAATTCCACATTTGGTTCAACGATTCTGAAATCTGGAAATCGATTGAAGAAGACCTGAAAACAAAGATTCGCAGCAGTTTTAAACAAACAACTGAAACCGATTCTAATCTCTAGTTGTTAATAACTAGATGCTAGGTGTACACGAACGCTTAAGTACACTAAGCGTGTCTGTTTTGTGTGTCTGTTTTTTGTTATTTTTGAGATTTTTTCTTGATTATACTTCAGTTACCCATAATTTTTATGACTGTTTTACAGAGCTTCACTCAATTTAAGGCAACAGGCAAACTTTCTGCACATGGCCAAGTCATTTAGCTCGACAAGTTTGGCTACTACTAAATGGCAGTGTTTTTTCTAAACCACAACTTGAAAAGTATCCTGCAGGTATCCTCTTAAAAAACTTGTAATTTTACTGAGCACAATAAAGTTGTTTGTGTTTTGCATGATTATTTTTAAGAATTAAGAACCAAAGACTTTGGAGCAATGTTGACTCTTCTATAATTTTACAAACGTTTGTGAAACTCCCTCCAGTGAACAGCAGACGAATTTGCAGCCGATGTGGAAAACCATTCGTAATCAATGAAGATGGCCAATATTTAACAAGAGAAGAGTGTATTTACCACCATGGCCGATTGTATCGCAGGCGAGGTAAGGCTGATGTCACATACATAGTTCATTTGAAATATACTCATGTGCTTTGCTGTTAAATGTGTTTTCTACTTTCAACGCGTTTAAATCACTGCATTGTATTGTGGTGGAGTCATACACAAATCAGTACCGTAGCTGCAAAATGTTTCAGTTTTTTAATGGGGGGGAAGGGGGGGGACAACTTGGCCGAGCGAAATTCCCATTCCCGAAATCGCTTTTATTGCATCTAATTTTCAAAAACTAGCTCATATATATGGAGAACTCGTCTAGTAATACTTTTTACTCTCCATCTCTCCATAGTTATTGGGGGGTCCACCCTCCCGGCACCTCTCCTAGCTACGACACTGCAAGTTTTCATCTAAGGATATAAGTTCTATTTTCCTTGCCTGTACTATTGTTTGTTCAGTGGCTCTGCTCACCTAGTGTGTTGCTTCTCCTAAAATGGTATTCAATTGTTCTAAGTATAATGGGGCTGAAACCAATTGCGTTATGCAAACAATCTAGGTAACCTTGATATTCAAATGATTAGTTATCCTACTGATTTGACTTTTATTTTGGCGACGAGTTGTCTGTACAGGTTAAATTTAGACTAATTAGTCAAATGAATTCCCCGCTGCATGCACAGGAAACACGACTAATACGAGCTTCTCTGTAACGTTTGTTTTCAGTGACGGGTGAGGTTGTATCCTCGTATTCATGTTGTCAAGGTGACGCCGGTAGTACGGGATGTTGTGTAGCTAAGGTAGAGTAATCTAAAGGTACAACCAAATAGGCAAATATTTATTTGCATATTTTGCCTAATTAGCATACAAGCCTTAGTTTCCTACTGAGCAATTAGGTGCTCAATGTGAATAATGATAGAGCTTTGAAAGATAGGTTTTGTCAGAAAATTTCAGTCCAATATATTAAATACCTTTCTGTTTTATAGCTTCCAAATGTATGGCTCAATAAAGACTTCGTCAACCAGTTGTTTTGTATATTTATGAAAGGCCGGCAACATGTTCTCATAAACTGGATGTAAAACACTGCAAATATTTTTGATGAGTAATAGCTTTCTTAAATTCTGAATCCAGTTCTTATCCAGCCGCATTGTTTTTCTCCCGGTAAGTGCATATGCTAGCGAAACAAATTGTGACGAAGAGGTCAGGAAAGACTCGCCTGTAGACACGAGTGCCTGCATGTGTCTGGTAATATGATATAATACTCTAAAGACAACCTCCGGAGATTCGAACCCACGACCTCCGGAACTGATCACCGTTAATCTACCAACTAAGCTGGAAAGCCAGACAGGAGCTTATCGTGGGAAACTAAGATAAAATCAGTTTGCGGCAAATGGAGACATAAGTAAAGGGTTACCAGTAAGGTTTGGCCACTCAAATAAATACTTTCCTTAAACAAATGATTTACATGTAAATAGTAATAGCTTTACAGTGTATAAATACTAGTATGTAAGTAATAGGCTTGTAAACAACTCGTTAATTTAGTTAGCTAACTACAAGAGAGTTTTAAATAAACGATTATTATTATTACTCAGCACTATAAGCATATACGAAGGTTAAAATTCATATATAAGTGGTAAGTAGAGTGCTGTAAAAGTATCACTAGTATACATGATTAAAAGCTTCACAGAGTGCTCACATAACAATTCCTCTCCTAGGTTCATGTTTCAAGGAATGTAGAAGACCTCAGCGGTTACATGACGACAATCACCAGTCCTCTCGCAGGGACCGGCAAGAAAGTGTTTGGCGTGGACTGTGAAATGGTACGGGTTGTCGTGTTTCTATTAACAACTGTTTATCAACGAAACTTGAACTACTAAGAATGGTCCTTGTGCGTGACAGCGTAATTTGGCTTAATATCAACAGTAGCTATAGCTAGGTCGAGGGTTGAGCTTTTGGCGACCTTCTTTCGCCACACCTTCCGTGGATAGGGACGTTAAGCCGTTGATCTAGTTATCTGAAAAGATACCCAGTAGACTTCAAACTACTCGGATACTTCATGAAAGAGGGATCTCGTTGTGACATGTGATGTCAGAGTGAAATTGGTTTAACAACCGTACCGAAAAAGATGGCGGCTAAACACTTTACCACAATGCCTTGCGAACCTAACGCTGCCATTAGGCACAAAGAAAGCCGTATATTTTTGGAAAGTTCATCGTTGTACTAACAGCATTGTGTTTGGTAGGCTTAAAGAAATTGTAAGAACTTTTTTTGTGTTTTTGGTTACTGTTAACTATTTATACATGGTATCATCCTGAAAACCACCTTTAGAGTGAATGGAGCTTTCCTGTTTGAAAAGTTGTTAATAATATTGTTGTTGTTAATATTTTTGTAAATTAATATAAACTTTTGTTATTTATCGTAGTATTAGTTTTTGTTTTTTTAATAACTTTATTGCTGTTTCTATTATTATTATTAGTAGTAGTAGTAGTAGTAGTATTAGTATTACCATTTTGGGGGTTTTTGTTCGCTAAAGATCAAGGATAAAAGTACCAGACTTTGCCATCTTTCTTAGTACGGCCAGTTGTTGTTTCCAGTGTTACACAGTTGCTGGATTAGAGCTGACAAGAGTGACCGTGGTGGACTGGAAGCTAGAGAAGGTGTACGACACATTCGTGAAGCCCGATCGACCTGTTGTAGATTATAACACGCGATTCAGTGGCGTGACAGCGGAGAACCTGCACGGCGTCACGACAACAATGCGTGAGGTGCAGGCCGTGTTACTCAGCATGATACTGAAGAGTACCATCCTGGTGGGGCACAGCTTGGAGAGTGATTTGAGGGCGCTGAAGGTCAGTCCTGGACATTTTGCAACATTTTAGTGCTTGTGACTTTTCAGCAAGAAACCAAACATTGCTTGGAGAAAGACTTGAGGGCACTTAAGGCCGCCCTGGACTCTTTTGCAACGTTTCAGTGTTTGTAACTTTTTAGCAAGAAACCAAAGATTGCTGGGAGAGTAACTTGAGGGAGCTTAAGGTTTACAAATCCTGGACATTTCACTTTTTTGGGGGGGGAGAGGGGGCGGATATTTAAACGACGCCTAAACCTCAACCAGTGTCTAACTATTGTTTCTAACACCTTTGAACAAGGGATGATCACCGGTGTAAGGTTTCAACTTTAGATTTCGTTTAAATAAATAGCCATTATTGCTTATAACTTTAGCAAGAAAGCAAAGATAAAGCAGTTCTAGAAGTTTTAACGAAGATGCACGCATTCTTAGTTTTGAGAAAGTTTTGCACTTGTCAATGTTAAGCCAAGGGCTTCAGTAGGGGGGCTGGGGCGGGCGATACAATTGGGACAATTCTGCAGCACGAGTCCGACAACCAACAATGCACGAAGGAGAGCAACTGCCGACTTGGAGGCTTGTGCTGCACTTAGTTTAATCACCTTTTTACGCTTTCACACGAGGTCGTAGCAGACAACCAAAAAATCCGCCGTCTTTGCTGTACACTGTAACTGCACCAAGACGAAAGCAAACATTTACGTTTAGTTTTGACTCTAGCTGATAAAATATGAACCTACCGAAATTGAGGTTCGTATGTAAAAGGAATCTTTATCCAGTCTAAGTCCAGATTCTCAGTATACCCTGAGTTTTACTGTATCTCGCATGTACTGTAATTGTTGCAGCTCAACACACAGCATAATTGTTTAGGTACGGCCAGATATATCTCACATGTACTGTAACTCTTGCAGCTCACACACAGCAAGTTTGTTTAGGTACGGCCAGATATACCTCACATGTACTGTAACTCTTGCAGCTCATACACAGCAAGGTCGTAGATACGTCCATCGTGTTTCCCCATCGTCTGGGTCCTCCCTACAAGAGAGCGCTCAGAAACCTCATGGCGGAACATCTCAAGAAGATTATCCAGGATAGTGGTGAGCTACTTGTATCTACAATGGCTAGAAAGATAATATGGTCATTAGATAGATATTATTTTTATTTTATAGTTGATTGGTTCAGAATAGCCTTTATAGGAGAGTTAATAAATGTTTTTATTATTGTTATTGTTCTAATTCTTTTTCTTCTTCTTCTTCTTCTCTTCTTCTTCTTCTTCTTCTTATTAGTATTAGTATCGTCATTATTATTATTATTAATATTATTATTATTAATATTATTATTATTATTATTATTACACCGACACCGAATTTACATACGTGCACAGTGCAACTCCCGGAGGAGCTAACAGTTGTGCAGCCTGTTCTATCGAAGCGTGAAAGGTTATATGACGAGGTGCCGGGACAGCTGCCCGAGTGCGACACACTTCACACGCCATCTTCAT
>JAOBRG010395612.1:0-10331 GCA_027574985.1 Umimayanthus nakama | reverse complement strand
CATACATTCTTGCTAAATTTCTGTAAGTGTTTTCTTTCGAAAAAAGGCCTTTGGATATTAGTATATAATTTGTTATTATTATTGTTATAGTTTGTTATTTTGCTACCAAACTTTAACTGAAAACACCGGCAAATGATCAACACGTCGTCTTGACTCAGCGCACACTAAAATCATGCGATTCCACCTGAAATACCTTCTCATCTATTCGGTGATTAACCAATCAGCTTGCGAGATTCATCCATTTCATGCGATTCTATTGTAAAGCGCATGAAGATCCGTGCTGAGCATGCGCATCCCTGCGGTGAACACTGCTATTAACCGTTTGTTATTTTAAAAATAGTACTAAATGTCATTTGTTCGGTGTCCCTTTTTTGCTAGTGGCCTAGCTCTGCCATTACCACAAATATTTATCTCAAGATACAAATCTGTCTTTTTTGCTATGACAATGTTGTTTGGAGCTAATGGTTTTGGACGGCTTCTTTTGCTATGTAGATTCTGAAATCGTTCTTTATACTACTTTTTTTATCTTCAGATTATCAAATGATTTTGCCATTGTTCCCATTAGAGCCCATAATGACTGTTTTTACAACGTAACTTTTTAATTATCCTCTTTAAAAGCATTTGAGCTTGAATGCGCTTTGTGATCCGGTGAGATGTCATAACATTTATCAAGTGAAGTTCTTGAGGAGTATATCATTTCGGTTTGTTTTCGAAACCTTGAATATTTAATTCATTGCTGATCGCTGTACAACACTGCAAACATGACGGCTGTAGTCAGTCAATCAAAGTTGGCAAAAAGGTAAGTTTTTTAAAACTGATACACCGTCAGCAAACCTGTATCGAGTCCTCTGAATAAACTGAAGGTAAAAGAATCAATTTTTATTCAAGACGATGAGCAGAGCTATTTTTTTACTTTTGTTTTCGCAATACAGTTTCGTTTGCCACTAGCTATAACTTGCTTTGTTAGGATCAAGATCATTGGTAATTAAAAACCTCTATGTTCTAGGATTAGTTGTCTGAAAATCCTGTTTAAAGAGCAGATGATAAGTTCAAGTATATATGTTAGAATATTAACTGTTTTGAAAAGTTTATGGCTTCAATCTACAAGAGTCTACCTTTAGCCGTTTGTTCAGTTTACCAACACGAAACACTTTCTTGCTGCCATCATAATTATTAGAAGTATATTTTTGAAAGTGTGTTTAAGCTTTTCCGGCACTAATTTTCAGTAGAGTTAGATTCTGTTTCCTTTTGCTTTGTTCATGTCGTCATGAACGACTTTGCATGTGAACTTTCTAAAAAAGACTTACCTAGCAATTTGGAGCAAATATTTCAGCTTTCTTATATTTCATTTATTGCCAAATTAGCAGTACTCTTTGCAAATTTTCAACCGTTGTTGGCCGCGTTACTTTTAAAATTAATTTTAAATTTAGAAATTTTCAACTCTTAGTCTTATTACCTTAGAAGAAAGAGTATACACAAATACGTGGCACCACGACTTCTAAGTAAAGCGTATGGAACTGCGATCAAAACTATTACTGTTAAACCCGGAAACTATCAAAAACCAAGTAGATATGTCAGTTAAAAGCTGCATGACTAGACAATCTGCTTTCAAGCAAATAGTATACTGGTACTCACAACTTAATTCACAAAATAACGTAGGTTTCAGATGTTGGATTGTGAACACAAAATCGCTTGTTTTGTTACTCCAGATCTCTTATGATGGTTTACTGCTACAATTCCATATTTGTCCATATAGCTCAAGAGGTTGTCTCTTTGGTTCTCCAACCAGTCAATGCAGGCGGAGGAGCGTATAAGCAATCTGATCAAATAAGTTCAAATAAAAACCGATTTAATGAAGACATAAATCATGCTGATTTTAAAGCTGAGTGAGTTTGAATGTACCTTTATGAGAGAGGTAAACTAAAGTTTGCTATTTTTTCTTTCTTCGTCATCATACACGGCTCCTGCTGTGGTAAAAAATGATTGTATTTGCCCACTGAGTCCGTTTGCCGAGTGGTAAGATAGCCCCTCAATTTGCGTGGATGGTCTAATATCTTCGAAGTATCCCTAGAATTATACTTTAAGAAATTGTTCAAATTTTAGGCGCATATATAGTAAAGATTTACTCTATAAAACTAAACAATAATCAAACTCAAAAGAAAGAACAAGCATTTTAGCAAACAGTGCAAGTTTAATTACGATTACATGAGTCAACGTCAAGTTGACCTCACTGATAACAGTTATTTGGAGGTTAAAACAACAGGTTCTTGTGATTTTTGGACTTTCCAAGAAGCTCCAAGAAACGAGGCTAAAACGCATCTGCGGCACTCAGATAAGTGTACTCAAATACACAAATAGAATCTTCACCTTCTTACAGCAGCAAGCAATGGCTAGCTCTCTGACGACGTTTAGCTTTTCTAGAATAACTCATCAGTTAAATTTTTGAATTGAAAGCTCTCTTCAATACTACAAACAACACAATTTAATAGAAGAGACGGAACTAAAGGAATTTGTACTCGTCGCATTTAGTCTCAGAAAAGCACCTTCATAGCATGATACTCGAGTAATCGATTTTAATGTATTTCACCATGTTTTTTGCCTTTTAACCAATTTAAAGTACAATATTCACCGCTCTGGGCGACACAAATTTCACATAAATATCATAATGCGCATATACACAGTCTGTTTACTGGCGCCGTTCCTGTGTGGATCAGTGGCGCTTTACAAAAAGGTAATTGAAAACTAGATCACCGATCCATGAAAAAGTAATAGCTATTAAAACCAAATGTCATAAGCTTGACGTGTTTTTAATTCTGTTTCGAAAGTGTTAAATGAGCCACAGTTTTTATAATTATCTTATTGGAAGGTCCGAGAAGTAACTGTTAAGAAACTCCGTTCATGCTTGAAGGCCAAGGCAAACTGTTGTATAACGTTTCTTTACCCCTGAGTGACTTATAGGTGGTTAAAAGTATTTTAGAAGCAATTTTTTGATCAAAAGGAAACCATTAACGTAGGATTTTGAGCATGGGGAGTCACATATTTAGAAATAAGTTAAAATGACAGCACAAGGCAGGAACCCGAATTCTAAGTCATTTGTCTTTGCCGGTAACTCCATATACAGGGACACGGGTTTTCCTGAACCCTCCGTTCTGCAGGTTCTTAGTTGTAGACTTGCATTGAGGTCCATATAAATACGAAGTATTTAATTGGATAAAATGATGCGACTTTATCTGTCAGCTTCTGTCCGAAATTTTCAGTTCTCGTGTATATGTCAAATATAACCTGCATGCATAGCAGGCACTTTGTGCTGCCTATTGCACCTTGCAGGCCAGCAGCGAACGCCATTTGTCCGTGCTGGTCGTATAGCAAAGCCAATCTCACACTTGCCGATGAATTTTTTGTTGGAGCCAAGTTTGCGTGGCTTTAAAATTCATCACAAAATCGCCGAGTCCTTTTGTCGCCAATTTTTGATGCGCGTTTAAAAAGCTCAAAGGAAGATTTTGCAGCATGCATTAACACGATAAATTTTCAGGGGCCACCACATACTAGCCGGCATGCAAGGCCCGTCAGGATGGCTGAAAATCAAATTAAACATTATTAATTTCCCCCCGACAACCACCCCACGCCAGCCGAATTTTTGTCGGCATTCTCCTGACAGGAATCCAGCTAATTTGTGATAGACTTAACAGTGCCCACTTTACCAGCTCGCTCTAGGTACTCCCTCTGCTTCGTGGAGGACTTTTTTTGTGCTTGACTTACCGGCAGAAAAGATCTAAGGGATTCGTTTGCCTCAAGTGGATGCTAGCAGAAACTAAAATATTCATAGATATTCGCGTAAACATAAAATTAACCTGTATTAGGTTTATTGAGGTGCTTCGTTGTCATAATTCTTAAATCATAACTGTTGCTTATATCGGTGATAGCATTCAGTTTTAAAATGTCGGACTGAAATTGTTTCACACTCGCTTTTTTGTTGCAAGGACATGTATTTTCACAAGAACCGGATGAGGCTCAAATCTTCCAAAATTTAAGGTTGTTTTATCGGAGCCATAACAGGATTTCAAGGCGCGCTTGTACAGCGAAATTTTATTCCAGGTCATTGAGTCTTGTTGTCAGCTATACTAGAGTTTAAACTGATCAGGAAGCGAAATGCGGCAGCCTTGTTAACTATAAAAGCAAAAAGATCTTAGAACAATAAGCCAAATCAAAATACTCGCCGGTTTCTATTTGAAAGTTTGTTGTCTTTTAAGACCATTTCAGTATATCATATCAAGTATAATCAGTAGTACTGCATCCATATACGGACATCGATTTAGATGTATAGACTTTTATATTTCGCATAATTACAACAATAGCAGAATTCATAATAGTTAATATATCTTTAATAGTTTATTTAATAGTTCACATCTTACGACTAGCGTACAGCTTTAAAGTGCCTATGAAACGAAAAACTGGAGTCAATTTTAGTGTGTTAGTTTGAAAGACCTTTCTAAAACTGAAAGGATGGCGTTTAAATTTTTTTCAATACCATTTTTAGTTCTCGAGATATTCATGTTTGAAAATTTTATTTGATGGCGTCATAAGAAGTTTTCCTCGACTTGTTTAGTAACAAAAATGCTGTTAATACAAAAAAATAATTTGCTGATTAAATGTTGGTAAGTTGAATATAGAGGGACGTAAGCTTTTAGACTATGCCATTTAGCTGGTAACATGTATTGTGAATTAATTTGGCAACTTTCATAATCAAGGCCTTGAAATTGTTTACAAAAACAGTACCTTTGTTACTTGTAGTGATAGTAAACACAACTTACTACGTTACCAAATTAAATATTCAAACAAGCATATCTCAAGAACTAAATGTGATATGGAAAAAATATCAAACGCCCTCCCTTCAGTTTTAGATTGGTCTTTAAAACTAACACACAAAAATCGATACCGATTTTTCATTCATATGCACCTTAAGAAACTGAACCGCAAGTGTTTTTCATTTCATTTTTATAGTATCAACACCAAAAGCATATTTTTAAATGCTTAAAGCTTTTTTATGGAAGCTATTTTATAACAAAGTTTCAATTTCATTGACATCCGCTAGCTGTAGCAAAACTGACAACATATATCTATTGACGAGAAGAAAAGTCCTCTCTTTTGCTATGGGCCGGAATAGGTAATAGAAAACACAATAGAAAGGTAATGAAAAATATACGCGCGTTGAAACAGGTTGAAATGCATATTACCCTGCTTAATTTATACAAACAAAGGTGGCAGTTTTTTTGGACAAAAATCGGATCAAAAAATTCATCTTCCACTGTATGCTGTACTGAATGGCCGGGCATGCAGACAGATCTACAACAAGAACAAGACGAAACCTAAACATAAACATAAGTTACATGACTACTATACTGTAGTCTTTGTTTTGTCTTTTTCTGAAAAATATATTTTTCTGGAAAAAAAACCCCGGAAATCACTCTTGTGTTTTTACTTATTTTTTTATCGGGTTTTAGTATGGTGCTGCATCAGTAACGTTTAAAGAATCGCTTTTGTAAAAGTAACTATTTCATATTTCGAAAAAGATAACATGCAAATAATGAGTTTTACTGTTTCAGAAGAAAGAAGATACTTCCAACGAATAAGAATTTTAAAACTCATTCAACATGTTTTTGAAAGAAATGAGTCACAGGCAGTTTATTGAAGCCCTTCGAACTGAAAATGAACATAGTCTAGTCAAGTAGACTAGATATGGCGTATGTGTCTCGTTTTACTTGTTACTAGAGCCAACTGAGCTAGTACAACTGAGCCGGAGCCTTAGAAAAATAAACAATTACGTTTGATGTCCGTTTGACAAGTTCAAATACAGCTGAACTTTCGCTTATTGTCATATATTGTATTCATGGAAATTAAGCACTCGACATCAACGTGTGTTATGCACTGTTGATCTTCCGATTCACAATCATCTCCAATCAATCGGTTGGTATTATTTTCGCTGTTGAAAGAAGACTGCTTGAGCACTGAACAAGGTCGACAGCTGAAAAAGGCAAGTGACTTGGATTTGTTTCAAAGGGACAGCTGGGGGATTCACCACAGTGTATTGGCCGAAACATTTGGTTGAGTCCAGTTTGAAATCGAAATGAACTCTTATCACTTGATTGAGAGTATTCACAAGAGTTTAGCACCGGACACCCATCCAACAGCCATAGAGTAAAGAGGAGCCGTTTTATACCGCCATTTATGAAAGCTATGGAAACCATTTTTGCTCGCTTAAAATTTGATTGTAGGTATTTGTTACATGTTTTCGTTTTATGTTAAGGCAACGCTGTTTTAAGCCAAACTTGTGGCATATATTATGTATTGTGCTAATATTTGACTATCGCCAATGATTGAAAAAATAGCTATTTCAGCCCTGTGTCTACCACTGCGCAACAGAACACTCCTTAGAACTGGATAATGCGTACTAATCATAAAGTGAAAAACCGTATAAAAGTGTTTATATCTTTTGCGTCAATATTGTGAAGGTTTAAGTAGTTCTTACTGATCGGTAAGTAGGCTGGAAACTTGCCACAGAGAAAGTCAATACATGCGCATTTAGGGCGGAGAAAACATCACTGTATTTATTTTTAAAAAATCAAGATAAAAAGTAATTGTGATGGAGTTTAGATAAGACATCAGGCATGAACTGCATCGAGAAAACTAAGCGCTTTATGTGATGTCTTTTAAATATTTTATTTCTGCGTTTACTTCAGTATTTTTTTTTACAAAAGAAAAGATTTTATGAACTGAGAAAAGAGTATAGAATCACGGCTGTTAGAAACATGGTGCAACACTTCAACTCGTTTCTTTAAGTATGCCGTTTTAGCCTTTGTTAGTTTGTAAAAGTAGATTTAAGGTTGTACGAATATATTGCCATTAAGAAGAAATTTTCCTTTTTGTAAGATAAAATTGAACGAAGTGGAGTAGATAGACGCAGAACGCGTATTGAAACAGCTCAACAAACGTCACTAGTTACGGCAATTCATTTAAGAAATTTTAGTTGGCTGTTTGATTCCATCCACAGGTTTGAAAGTTCAAGAGCTTTGCCCGATTGTTGAGAGGTTTGGAAGGCGGTTTCAATAGCAAGACGTCAGTTAGGTTTGTGTTTTGTGTTACTAAATACTATTTTTTCGATGTAAACGAAGCTCAGTAGCAAACACCTTGTGTGCAATGTTTTGTTTGTTTCAAAACTGAGACCGAAATTTGTTAACATTTCATGAATAGAAGTTAGTTTTTTGCCAGAATGTTTTTCTGGTTTGTGTTTCTATTTTCGACACAACTCACATGTCAACCATGTAGACGCATGCATAATTTCAACCAGACACGTTTGAAAAGAGCCGAACATCATTGTCATCATTATGTAGTCCCTTGCAACTAATAACAATAACACTGAATGTGAATAGTTTTCATTTGGTTTCCAAGACTTACTTTTTGTATTCAAATGATCAGAGGCGCCCTCGTAGCAGGATTTATTGTGCCAGTTTTAGCTGTAGTAGTTAAATAATGCAATTCTAAAATGAGGTTTGCCGGTAGTGATCTAGGATTACAGGCATCGTCAAAACCACTGTCAGTACTTCATATTGGCCAAGTACACGCTTGCAAGTTCTCTTAATTTAAAAAAATTGTTTGCACTTTATATAGTGCAGTGATGACAAATTGTATGTGAAGTGTCTTTGCAGCCGAGAAAAGTAGTAAAATTTCGTAAAAGCTTTATCTGACCGATTGTTCAAAGGAGAGCAACACACACTGCATAACATTTAGAGGTGCAAAGTGAGAACTATTCTGGTAAGTGCTAAGACGTAATGTGTGCATGGCTTAATTCAGCCGTCACAATGAGCAGAAAACTGACTTTTCGAGCATTAGTAACAATAATACTGAGTGATAATAATAAAAACGGCAATAATAACACTAATAATAATAATAACATAAGATGTCAGCGTCATAAAAGGTTTTTAGCTACAATTCTTATAATAATAAAACATTTAACTATAATACGTATAACATACATGGAAAAATTACTCGGTTCTGGTTGGCTGAGAGCAGTGCAGTTAAAGAGTAACACCAGTGCAAAAAGCGTAATACCCTTGCAAACTACAAATCAAAGTTTTCGAGCCTGATCTTCAGCCCTCAGCTGTGAGAGATTGAAATGTCATAAAAAATTTCATAAATCTCCCACAACATTCGAAAACTTTCAAGGGTTTCCGAAGTTTACCGAGCATTTCCGAACACTTCCGAAGATTTCCGAAAATTTTAAATAAGTGTCGAAAGATCATTTTAAAGAACTTTCCCACATTTTCCTATTTTTTCCGAAGAACTCCGAAGATTTCCGAGGATTTCCGAGAACTACCGACAATTCCCGAAGATTTCAAAAAAATTAAAAAAATGCTGGAATGTTGTTTTTAGCATTTTGCGACATTTGCCGGTTTTTCCGAAGATTTCCGAAGACTTCCGAAGACCTCCGAAGATTTCCGAGAATTTTAAATTTTTTTTTAAATTTTGGAAAGTTGTCGGAACGTGGTTTTTTTCACCTCGATGCTTTTTCCTAAGAATTTCGAAAAAAAGAATTTCCAAACACACAACAAAGGAGACACGAACCGTTACTTTCGGTTAATGATCGATCACTACATTTTTTCATTGTATGTTATTAACAAGTAATCATACGACTTTTTTCGTTCAATTTGGAATTAATTTGCACGAGTGAGTTTTTCAAAAAGTTCAAGTTTAACTCGCTCTGCGGGCTTGTTAAATTTTGATACTTGTTGAAAAACTCACTCGTGCCAATTAATTCCAAATTGCACTCAAAGTCGTATGATTACCTCTTCTAATTGTGATCACTCGTTGATGAACACTAGAGACAATGTTTTATACAAGAAAGAGAGAGAGAGAGAGAGAGAGAGAGAGAGAGAGAGAGAGAGAGAGAGAGAGAGAGAGAGAGAGCTATAGGAAAGGGGACTTTTGTAACGTGTTTCGGGGACTTTCGTAACGACAAGCGGGGACTTTTGTAACATAGGGGACTTTGGTAACTTGAACAGGGGACTTTTGTAACGGGGTAGGGGACTTTCGTATCGAATAGGGGACTTTTGTAACGGGGTTAGGGGACTTTCATATCGGGTGGGGGGCTTTTGTATCATTTAGGGAACTTTTGTAACAAACCTTTTACTACGGGTGTTGCACTGCTTCAACGATATATCTTTTTCGAATGACCTCCTTTCAGTTTTCTTTTAGCTGCGGTTGCTTTAGAAGGCCAAATTTCTAAAGATTAAGCGAAAATGTTTTCGATTATTGTCAAACTTGCTTTGGGGAGGGGAACGTGCGCAAAAGCCAAAATTGTTTTAAGTGAAAAAAAACTTCATACGGCATTTCGCTCAGTTCAATTTCTTGCCTCTTTTAACAACAATTCAGAGGCTGTTTAGATGCAAAAAAGTAAAGTTTTCTGCATTATAAAATACCTGTTAGTTAGTTGCCTCTTTGTTCTAATTCAAAAATGTAAAAACAACCTTGTTATTAGTAACGATCACGCGTTGAAGCGTGCCTTTAACACTGTTACCTTCAGCTCAGTTCCTAATTTGTCACAAGTTTCGCCATTACTAAATCGATAGCCTGCGATTTTAAAACATACCGACTTAAAAAGTTTCCTTGTCTTACTTCACGCAACACAGATACTTAAAATTAAAGGCCGTTTGTCTTTGGGTCAACTTGCGCCTAAATACGACTTCGGCTCCAAAACTTTTCTTGTCTTTTCGCACTTTTTTCATAACGACATAAGTTTTGTCTATATACTTACTTAACCTGAAGATTTGTTCCCTTTCTTAATTCTCGTGCAATCTCGACCCTCTGCATGCAGCTGCACGATTTATAGAGTAGACCTTTTCATTTTGATGGTTTGAAGAAAAAGAAGCAATTTTTTCTTTTGCAATATTTAGCAGTAGATTTTTTAGATCTCAATTTACTTAGCTTGTGCCATTCATTGGTTTGCTTGTGTAGAATTCCTAACGGATTCTGCACCTTTCCAAAAAATCAAAACAAAATCCTAATCTGTCTCCGCATAGGGCGTAAATACTTTAGCCTATTTACGACTTGAAAAACGGTGAATCGTTTCAGCAGTTGTTTCCCTTGCTCATCTTCACTGCGAGTCTTCTCGACTACGGTCGAAGCGATTGGCAAACTATTTATCATACCTTCAAACGGTTTTGAGGGCCTGTAGCTCTCCGTCGGCGCAATGAATGAAACACTGTCTTCAACTTCGCTAGTAGTACCAGTGTCTTGTTCCTTTCCTTGATCTTTCAGCACACGACTAACCCGCTCTT
>JAOBRG010395601.1:0-10334 GCA_027574985.1 Umimayanthus nakama | reverse complement strand
AGGGCTAACGCTCAGTAGGTATTATTTGGGATTATTTCAGAGCACTATAACTTACTACAACTAAACCTGAATATATGCTTATCAGTGCTCAGCGGCCAAACCTTACTGGTTACCCCCTCACTTACATAATAAAACAACCCTTCTCTTTAAATAATACACAGTTGGTATTGAAGAGATCCTTAAAACGAGCTAGATCAGTTCAATTTAGACAGGCAACCTAAGGCAATCAGCCATGTCATGCACAGCTCTCAAATAGTCAGGAAGTCAGGTTGGTCGAGCCGAGTGGTTAGCATTCGCGCCTCCGACCTCTAAGGACCCGGGTTCTAACCCTGGGATTCGCATGTGGGCTGAGATTTGGCTGATCTAAATCCGACTTCGAAGGTTTTTCTCCGGGTTCTCGGTTTTTCCTCCCTCCGTAACACCAGCCTTAACACCGAGAACTGTGCCGTCTCCCCAATTAGTCCCATGGCTAGATACTTTGAGAAGTAAATAAATTTATTTATTAATTTTTAATTACTCTGCCCCAATGCATCATGGGAAATCCGAATAGTTTTTGCGCGGGAAGTTCCCCCTCCATACAGTTTGCATTTAAATATGTCTCTAACCAGGTTTTCCCTTTGTACTGCAAGTTGCCTAGAATATTTTATCCCTCAGTCAAGCTTACAGAAATAGAAATGCAACTTGTCGAGACATGGCAAACTTTGTAAAATGGCTACTTGTCCGTGAAAGAGACAAACCGTTGGTTGCTAACAACACCATTCCAACATTACGTTTATGCAGTTTTCACAGTACCAATAAACAGTTCTTCGAAACTGGCAAGGTTTAAGCCTTCTCAGCCCTTTACGATGAGTTCAGGCACCAGCAAATTTCCACAAATTAAAAAAATAAGTCTTTTTTTTTACAAATTTGACACCTTCTAAGAGCTTAAAACCGCCAAGAAATAAAACAGAAGTATGGCGAGTAGTGTCACGTGATCAGCTATTATTGTACTTAATAAATATAACTCGTAACCAGTCTCCGAGGTTTTATCCATTGATAAATAAAATGTCAAAGAGACCCCCCTCCCCCTTCTCCCAAAGGGCCTTTTTATTTATTTTGGTGCATTTCTAGACACTCATAGTACCTTAGCTTGTTCTTAAATTTTGGAAAAATTTGAGCCTCGTTGTTCTTATAAAACTGTTCTTATAAAAAAGCGTGAAGGACCATTAAGTGCGTGAATATGACCATGGATTGTATGATAAATCCGCCAATTCTTTCTTGTTCAACTATTTGGCTGTTAAACTTGTATTATTGGCCATAAAACATTGTTTATTGATTTTGAACTGAACTGAAACATAGCATGTTCCGCCAGAAGAGAGTTTAAAATTTATTAATTATGATATGCTAATAACCTAATTAACCGAATATTGTAATTTTTGTGTTATTAGGGGCGAACCATTCAATTTTTTACGGGGGGAGGGAATTGGGGTGGGCTTTTTTGAAAAAAAATTGTCTGCAAGCCAAGATCTCGTTAAAAAATCTTGCAGCAACTGGTGAACGAAAAAAAATGTCCTGCATCGTATTCCACAGGGGAAGACAAAAATGCAGTTCAAAAAAAAATTTCCTGCTAGTGTTTTGTATCAAAAAAAATATTGCACACTACGGGACATGAAAGAAATTGATGCTCACCAAAAGCCAACCCTCACCCCCCTCAAAGATCAAATGGTTCGCCTCTTGGCAGTCAAGCACTTCAATTTGAAATATGTTGCAATGTAAAGCCCATTTGGCACGGATGTTGCCGTGTTTAGTGCTATTTTAATCTCAAAATATTTAATATGTCGGCAAGTTTGAGAATAAAGCCGAATGATGGTGTTTGTCTTCAGATATGCAGTCTGTTAATCTCTTGTGTGCGACTGACTACAAGAATATTCAATCTCGTTTCTTAAATGATATGGAAGTGAAAACTATGGTATTATCGTAAGTGATTATGAAATGGCGTTTACAGTCGATGGCGGAAAATAGTAATTTAAGTGAAGAGTTTCAGGCTGACGTTCATAGATGTATTACTTACAGCAGTCTTAAATATTCCTGTTCTTTAAATGCGCCCTTGGCGATTGTTCGGATTTTGTTTTCTTGTAAAAACGAAACAATGAAAACAGGCGTTTTTTCATCAGAGCTATTTAAATACAAGTTCAGGACACACATTACAAAACTTAATAAGTAAACTAGCAGTAACGACCCGTTAGCAAAGTGCTGCCGAGAACTTTTGCATATTTTTAGGGTGGACGGCTTGAGCTTTATTAATAATATATAGTGAACATCTGACCCCTTCCATACTTTCTTATTTTCAACTAGTCTCTGTTTTAAAAGCCGACAAAAATGTATTCCCAAGCGTTATTAAGTGCAGATTTGACAGAGTGAAAGGACTACAAACATGCATGCCAATGTTGTTTCGACAACTGGAGGGTGGAGAAGCCATTATTAAAATATATCAACATCATTCTGAAATAGAGCTGTCACTCGAGGATGGACTTATGGAGTCGAAGTCCATGACCTATGATCTATGCAATGTATCACAGATTTTGGATTTTATTCTTTTTGCAGACAACCCTAACATATTTGTTCACATAAAGGTAAAGATTTTCTAGAAAAACTTATGAATGACGAGCTTCTTAAACTAACTGACTGGTGTCTCGCAAATAAGCCATCTATAAACTACTCTAAAGCTAGATCTTGATACCAATCTGGAATTAAGCACTTGTCAAATTGAACGAGTAAAGGAGACTGTATTTTTAGGAGTGGTTCTCGATGAACACATCAACTGGTAAATTCATATTTCAAATGTCTCGAGGAAAATTTCCAAGTCCATTTGGATCATATATAAATCTAGATTTTGCCTTAGTTTGTCCTCATTACGAACTCTCTTTTATAGCTTGGGTCATCCATATCTTATGTACTGTGTTTCTGTATGAGCATCAACATACACAACAAATTTAAATCGTATCATTATTCTTCGAATAATGTACATGAAACAATTACTTGATTCTGATTGGCTGAGAGCAGTTCAGTTAAAGAGTAATACCAGTGCAAAAAGAGTAACACCAGTGCAAAAAGCGTAATACCAGTGCAAAAAGCGTAATACCAGTGCAAATAACAAATCAAAGTTTCGAATCTAATCTTCAGTCCACAGCTGTTAGAGATTGGAATATCATAAAAAAAAATTTCATAAACCTCCCATAACATTCGAAAATTTTCCGAAGTTTTCCGAAGATTTTTCCGACGTTTTCCGACTATTTTCCGAAGAAATCCGAACATTTCCGAGGACTTCCGAAGATTTCCAACCATTCCCGAAGATTTCAAACAAACTTAAAAAAAGCTGCAATGTTGTTTTTAGCACTCGGCAACATTTCCGGGTTTTTTCCGAAGATTTCCAAACACTTCCAACAATTTCCGAAGATTTCAAAATATATTCAAAAAATGCTGGAATGTTGTTTTTAGCATTTTGCGACATTTGCCGGTTTTTCGAAGATTTCCGGAGACTTCCGAACACCTCCGAAGATTTTCGAAGACTTCCGAAGACTTCCGAAAATTTTAAATTTTTTTAAAATTTCGGAAAATCGTCAGAATGTGTTTTTTTTTTTCTGTCTCCGGTGCTTTTTCCTAGGTTTTCCAAAGAATTTCCAAACACTCAACAAAAGAGATAAGAGCTCTTACTTCCAGTTAATGATCGATCAATACATTTTTTCATGTATGTTATTAACAAGTAATCATACGATTTTTTTCGTTCAATTTGAAATTAATTTGCACTCGTTTTTTTTTTCAAAAGTTCGAATTTAACTCGCCCTGCGGACTCGTTAAATTCTGATACTTTTCGAAAAAACTCACTTGTGCAAATTAATTCCAAATTGCATTAAATTCGTATGATTTAACCTCTACAAAAAAAGGCTTGTTCAAAATATTGCAAATAAGCCATTTGATTCTGACACAAAACCTTTATTCAAAGAACTGAAAATACCACAATTTACTGATATCTTTCTTTTTCAATTAGGAAAATTCGTGTATTTGTTTAAGACAGGTTTAGTTCCTGGAATGTTTAACGAAATGTTTTTGATAAATAACCAGAGTCACTAGTATAACACTACAAAATCAAATGCGTTTCATATATTTCCATGTCGAACTAATTTAAGGCGTTTTGCCAGAAGTTTCCAAGGACCTAAATTTTTCATTTCGCTTAACAACGATGTTCAAACCGCAGTCTTTATTTCTCTTTTTAAAGCAAAGTTAAAAGCATTTCTTTTAAGTTGAATTCTCTTTATAAACAGCTAGCTTGTTTTGTGTTGTGTCCGTGTCTTGTCCGCTTGCTTTTTATCTTAATACATGTTCAATCTGATGTGGTTCTGTAAGTAAATCTTGTAGTTTAACTATTAACCGGAGGGAGCTCACAATCAAAAAGCCCTTATGGTTTCTCCTCTGTCAGTATTCTCGCCACATATATATACATATTTTTATTTTTTTCTATATCTGTATTTTCTGGCAGAAAAAAATAAACTGAAACTGAAAGTCACTATCGCACATGTTACCTGTAACGCAAGATACATAAAAGAAATGAAAAATAGATTGTGTAATTTTACAAAAATCGAAGACGTGCAAAGACTAAGGCCGCGAAGAGTGCTATTGAAATGACTTTGTCTGAAGTGCAGAAATAATCGATGTATCTGACGAATACTTATGCGTACCAACAGTAACGATTCGTTGGTCATATAAGAAGTGGCAGTCACTGAAACGACAATTTGTAGTCTTGCATAAAGTAGTTGTGGCGCCGGACAACGGGTCGAGAAATTTTCTGCCATGTTACGAATGGTTACCTGCTCGCTCCACTCGGCAGCAAAAATTTAGAAAATATAATTAGGCACGCTTTGAAAAGGACCCGTACACGCTTCAGAATGGCTTTCGTTCATTTGTGGCGTCTTTGTGAGAGGTTGGTCAGTGATACCTTTTTCATTTTGCTCGACATCGTGGTCAGTTGTTTCAGTGTGTCGTTTTTAAAATTGATGAATAATACTCGGGGCGCGTGCCGGGTTTGTATTCTCACACCCGCGAGTTCCAGGAAAAGCTGTTTAGGGAAGCGTGTCATATCGACTTCTACCAAGAGAAACGTCACTGTGACGTTTCACTGAAAACACCCACCCCACCCCCGTGAGAAACATCACGCTTTATAGATATTAGTGAACACCCCCTAGATAACTGACACACCTCTATTACACATGTTAGGGTACGAGGCAGGAAGCAATACTAAACACGAGTTAAAATGGCTTTATCGATGTCCTTTTTTCCGAAAGCCAGCGTGAGAGTGCAACCGACAGTACGTATGTATACTCTCTCACAAATTCTTTATTCTGATAAATGGTTCATTATACATAATGCGATGAATAAATTACCAACCGCAAACAATTCAATTATTTTCACGTTAATGTACGTTCACTGCTGAATGCAGGCCATTCCATGTGCTAATATAGTGTCTCTCTCTTTGCAACAGTAGATAAATACCTCTTCATATATCTATCGTTCTTAACTGCCCTGTGTAGAAAGCTTTTAAACAGTAACAATGAAACATCAATGCCAAAACTTAAAAACAAAATATAAAATCTTCGCTAGTTACTAACGTTTTAATCAATAAACTGTACTGTTTTGTGCTGCAAGTCAGCGGTTTGCTGATTATCAATGAAGAAGCCTTACTTTCAGAACCACGACTTGCACGATATTTACTGCATGTTTTGTGGTTTTCTGTGTATGACCTAGATATAATTATCGGTATTTACCACAAAGTTTCCACTTTGAAACGCCATAACGCCCCCCCCCCCTCCACTACCACCACCACCACCACCAAAACCCCATCACCACCACCACCACCACCATCGGCCACGCCCAGATATGTGACGCTTCCCTTAGAATGGTTTTCGTAGGCATGCTACTTACTGTTGTCCACGAATGCTGATTCCTGGGAATGCACTCTCCGGGAGGACTGTAAGCTGGTTTGAGACCCAACTGAAAAGAAAGCAAGAATTGTATTTTTACGAGCAACTCATTAATACAAATATAAGTACTCAGCAACTGTGCCCGTTAATCGTTCGTTATTATGTTTGCTGTTATAAAGCTTATGGTCATTAGATTAACACAAAAAAAACCCCACAAGATTAAGTGGTGTTCCTGGAGTAAACAGCTACCCATCATCCTTCATCAGGGATTATCAATCGTTTTTTTCCCCTAATTTAAGGGTCGCTAAACGTTAAGGGTTATCTGTAGCACTGCTTTAGATACCGCTGTAAAATGATTTCTTTTAGAAATTCTTCTTCAAGACTCTGTTCTTAAATATATTCTTATTTGAGGCTGCAAACACACGTGTGTTACTTCTTTCATAAAACTTTGCTGTTGTTTTGCGCAAAAGAAAAACTTTTGCCGGAAAAATTTAAGGTGGCGAATCGGCTCTTGCCATGGTAGTAGTTCTTAACTAAAACTAAAAAAATGGCTAACACAAAACTAAATGCATGTCAAAGCTTAATTTTTATGTACAACCGTTTGGAAAAACTTTAGGTGATCCAAATGACCCCACCCCCGCCTCTCTCCACATCTGTATTCTCTTTTTTGTTACAGTAGATAGTTTGGTAATTCAAGGGTTTCCTACAATCCGTCAGTTTGCTCCAACAAAAGTCTAACGGTTAGTACATAATCTTCACAAAAAAGGTCACAAGCAAAAGACCCGTTTTATTAGCATTTTTTGATCAAACCGTATTTGTATTCTGTTTTCTTACAGATTGCTTATCGACGACGGTAGTCCACTACGTGTGAAGTTAGGGATAGCTCGTAAGTTGGTGAGACCTAAAGACCTAAATACGAAACAATTGTGCTTTTAAAAAAGTAACTGATAAACATTCCTGTAAAAAGTATACCTATCGCTATACTGGAAACAAGCAATTCTTTCCTCGTTTGTGTGGCAAGAGAACTACAGAATCATAGTCACTCCGTGTTGTGAAGACTATTCAGAAAAAAATATTCCTCTGATTCTGAGCCTAAGACCCAATGGACATTTCGAGACTTTGCAATTTATGATCCTTCAAAATTCACTGAAGAACTTGGAATATCTAATTGAAACTCTGTCTTATCTTGCAATGCCTCTGGGATTCCCGTTGGCAATGATGTTGATGAACAATGGATAAACCTGAGATCAATGCTCTTTGAAACTGCAAAGACGTTTGCGTGGCTTAGACAGCCCTTGGATGACCAGTGAAATTGAGAATCCTACTCGTGATCGCGATTGTTATTTAGCCGCGAGAGCCAGGCCAACTAACGAAGATAGGTTCTGGCAGACTTACAAGCACCTCCGAAATCGTGTGACTAGAATAATTCGGGACTCGAAGAGTAAGTACAATAAACGCATGTTAGCCGAAAACAACAAGGACACTAAAGCATTCTGGGAAATAATCAAAAGAATTGTTCCCGGCGAAAAGAAATCTGTCCCCAATGTGATCAAGCTAAACGGAAAGGTTGTAACAGAAAACTCTGTCATTGCTAACACCTTCAACCACTATTTTGTAGGAATGGTAAGGGGTCTGGCAAGCTTGGTTAGCTACAGTGTACACTCAATCGGACACATCTACAGACTGCTCTTTTCGTCCTCGCTGCTTAAACGAAACTTTCAATTTTGCATAAGTCTTAGAAAAACTTATTTTTAAACGGCTGAATAGTCTCAAGAACTGCAAAGCTATTGGCCTAGATGAAATACCAGTTCGTTTGCTGAAAACCTCTGCCTCTGTTATTGCAGAGCCATTGACTGTAATAATAAGTCAATCCCTAGCTCATGGAAACGTTCCGGAATAATGAAATGCTGCCAGAGTTATTCCTCTCCACAAAAACGAAAACCTGAAGACCTTGACAATTATCGCCCGATCTCGGTGCTATATCGTCAGCTTCAAAGGTTCTAGAAAGAGTTGTATATGTTCAACTATGCCAGTACCTTAAAACAAACACAAGCTTCTCAATCCATATCAATGTGTCCCCAAAAACCATTCTACTGAGACAGCTGTCATTTCTTTTACAGAATTAATTGGACTTAATAGACGACAAATGGATCGGAGTTGTTTGACATATGCTGCGTTCATAGATTTTCGCCGTGCTTTCGACACAGTAGACCCTGCTTTATTGTTGGACAAATTGCAAGGATACGGCTTTGTAAACACTGTATTGGCCTGGTTTAGGAATTAGCTGAGCTACCGCACACAAGTGCTTTCTTATCAGAATCAGTTATCCGCGACATGTACCATAGACACTGGCGTCCCTCAAGGGTCTATACTTGGCCCTTTTTGCTTTTTGTACTGTTCATCAACGATCTACCGGATCCTGTACTTTGTTGTTATGTCCTTCTTCATGCTGACGATGCTGTACTATTCTTCTCAGCTCAAGACGTGCACACCATAGAACTTACTCTAAACCAAGATCTTGCTCGTATTAATAACTGGATAACACAAAATCACCTGTTCCTAAACAAGGAAAAGACTGAAGTGGTCCTTTTTGGTACAAGTCAAAAATTAGCGACAGTGGAAAACTCTAGAATATTCATCGGAGGTTATCCCCTTAAACGAGTGTATGAGTTTAAATACCTTGGTGTAAAATTGGACAAGATATTGTCCTGGAAGAAGCACGTAAGATATGTCTCTTCAAAAGCCGCGGAAAGAGAGTTGGTATGCTCGGGTGCCTCCGTAAACACTTTACCAGTCATGCAGCAAATGCCATCTACAGGGCGCAGATCCTGCCAATATTAGACTATTGTGACACGGTCTGGTCTCGGTGTAACAAAGGGGATAACATTTGCCTAGAAAGAGACTCCAAAGAAGAGCAGCTCGAATAGTCCTGCATTCTCAGGACAGTGATTCCTCAATGAAGCAATTGAAATGGCAACCACTGACTGAGAGGCGGGAGGAGCATATTGTAATTTAGTACAAAAATGTCTTTAGAACAAAGTCCCACAGTTCTTACAAAACACTTTTAAATTTAACCATGAAGTGATTGATCGAAAAACGAGACAAAGCAATAAACTAAGACTGCCGCGAATCGGAACAGAGAGCGCTAAGAATCTTTTATTACAATGGATGCATTGTGTTTAATAACTTTACTTAACAGATTTTAGGGGGGCTCCAAGGGAGCCCCCTTACTATTTTCAGGCAAGGTGGTCATTCCCAAGGGACTATAATTTTCCGGTTGGCTGATCAGAGTATACTAAAAGTTTAATAAATGGTTCATTTGAACACGCACACTCAGAAATAATATAATCTACCAAGTATAACACTTCAGGGTGAAGAACAAAAAAAAGGCTTTTAAGGGAAAGTTTCAAGAAGCTAAAAAGTGTTAAAAAGCACGTCTGTTTGTTTGCAGTTGTCGGGGAGCTTTCAGTATTGCTGGTTAGACCTGTTTTACGATCAAAAATAAGTCAAAAAAGTGACGTAATATCGCCATTTTGTAACCATTTATGGTATTGGCAAACCTGTTTACTTGTTGTTTTGAATGCGCAGTCGAAAATTTGAGAGCTTGAGGTCGGATATGTGTTGGTGTGTGTGAGCGGCGTTTGGTAAGTAATAATCGTTTGTTTTTCCGTCGTTGGATTTTATTGGGGATTTGTTTCGCGTTGTTGTCGTTTGTTTCGTTGAGAATCTCTTTTTTATTTTTGGTTTCAGGGGCGTTCCCCGTTGCAAACAAATCGAGAGTTGGAGGTAGCTTGTCTTTCGTGCAGTTGCCGTAGTAAGTACCCGATTATTTTTTTTTTTTTGCATTTGTTAAACGCTTGTCGTTTCAGACAAACGTTTTTTTGTTTTTTCAAATTTTGGAACGGCGGAAATACTGGTGAGTCTTCTACGTTCTTCTTTTGAACACGTCTACTGAAACACGTCAGAAGATGATTAAAGTAACGAACGCATTGCGGAAAGTACGTTTTTGTTTTTGTAGTTTTTGTTTTGATTTGTAGCCGTAGCTATTCTTTAGGGAATTTTTTTTCGATCTATGGTTTAATGCTAGGAGAAGTACTCAAAACATACATGCATAACGTGTAATTGGCTACTGCTGCACTCTTTTTCTTTTAACCCAAGAAGGCATAAGGGGGGGTATCAATCTGACCCCCCCCCTCGATTTTTTGGCTTAAAATTTTTATTCCTTGACCGATTTCCAAAAGCTATGGAGCAACTGTTCTTCGTTAGTGAACACATCTTTTGACCCTAATAAGGTGACGTCACGACTGATGACGTCATCATAATAAGTCATGCAACCCGTATGTTGCCTACAAAATTGGAATTTTTTGCTAAAAATACGAC
>JAOBRG010395590.1:0-10334 GCA_027574985.1 Umimayanthus nakama | reverse complement strand
TTGATGAGGAGGGAATTAGCACAGCACCATTCAGCAACTCGCTTCAGATCTTCTGAGATGTATGACAGGCCGACTTGAATGTCCTTGAGAGATATTGACAAATATAGCTTGGTGTCATCAACATAAGAGTCAAATTCAGTTTCCTCTATCACCTCCGGCAGATCATTCAGATAAAGGTTGAACAGCACAGGTCCTAGTATGAGGGCGGTGGAGACTGAAGGATCAACCAGAGTGGTTTGTTGTCTGTCAGAGAGATAACTCTCGAACCACGACAACGCGCTTGCAGATGTTCCTAGTGATCATAATTTCTTAAGAAGTACTGAGTGACTCAGGCTATCAAACGCTTTACTGAGGTCTATTAAGGCCATTCCGGTGACTTTCTTGGCGTCAATAGCTTTAAAGATGTAATCGGTCACATGAAGACTTAAAAGTCTCTGTATAATGCATCTTCCTGTTGCCGCTTTGATGTGTCGTCAGTCGTCAATGGCTATAGTTAGATAGTCCAGATACTGATTTAGTGCAATTCGTTCCAACACCTTGGAGAGCGCTGGCAGGAGGGAGATGGGCCGATTGTTATTTGGTAGCTCGTGATCTCCTTCCTTTGGGTGAGGTATGACTTCGGCCTTTTTCCACGCTTGGGGAAGGTGTTGCTCGCAAAGGAGAGGTTTATAAGGCACGTAAGGGTTGAAACAATGTTTGGCAGGCTGTCCTTAATAACACTGATGGGAACCTTATCATAACCTTGTTGGAGGGCATTGACATGATCACCTTGGTGACGTTTTCAGTGGTAACGTGATGGAAGTGAAAAAGGTCATCTTCTGATATCTCATTGGGTCTGGAACAGGTTGGGGGACCACAATGAAATCCATGCATTTCGGCAGACTCTTTAGAAGCTTGTGCTGCCCTGGCTCAAGTAGATACGAAAAACTGATTGAACTCTTCTGCTAGAGTAGCGGTGTCCTTGGAGTATTGAACTTCTCAGCTGACTTTGCGCGGTAGGGCTGCGCGGACCGTTTTCCAGATGGACGAGGAATTGTTTTTATTTTCTATTATCTGCTCACTGTAATATTTCTTTTCGGCACTGCGGATCTCGAGTTTCACTAGGTGTCTGTAGCTTTTGAACGCGCACCAGGCCTCGGGCGTTCTCAGAAACTTGGCTTTCTTGTGAAGGTTATTTCGCGTACGGATGAATTGCTTTATTTCATTGGTTATGAACGGCTTGGGTTTGTTCTTAACCTTAAAAGTTTTTAGAGGGGCGTGTTTGTCTAGGCATGCCATAATAATACTTTCTTTCTTGTTCAATGGATCTACCAGTTGACTAGAGGTGATTTATAGTGTATACATATACATTTAGTGCCAAATGCTTTAGTTTAATAAAAGCTCGTGTACTTGGCAAAATGTGGTATCGGCTACTGACATTCTTTTTTGGTAGAAACTCACTTGTTTGCTCCCGCAAACATCTTAGCTAACATGAGTAACTACATATAAGAAGAGTAAGACAGACGATCTGTGCATACACTATTTTTTCTTAATAACAGGGAATAAATTTTAGTCTGAGGCTGAATGTTCTTAAACATTTTGAGGATTTCAGCCTCGCATGTTTTTAAATTAAGAACTGGTCCATGCTTAGCGTGCGTCTATCGATTCATGGATGCACACGTGAAGCCGGGAGAATGCGAGACAATTAATCGCTTGAGTTGATCGTCTTCTTTTGCTTCAAAAATTTGTTACTCGCACTATCACTGAACAAGCTTTTGATGCCACAATGTTCAAGGACTCGGAATACCAAAACTGAATGAGATTTTTTTTTACAGAATGAAAACTGGTGTACCTCTATAAAATTGGCTTGCTCCCTAATAGTAATAGCTTTAAATTTAATGACTTGTTTCAATGGTTCACCGAATACAACTATATTAGATACAAGAAACAAATTAACAAAGTCAGGCATTTTTCTTTCCAACAACAAGGGCCAAAATTATTTTATACCCTAAGTTTTGACATCCAAAATTTAACCAGTAATGCTTTATTTAACTGAAGTCTGAAAAAAGCTGTATAGCATTTATATACTTCTTTATTTTCCCCATACTACTGTCTTAGTACTGTAAACTTGTAATTGTGTTAAAAGTAAAGTTAAGTACTGCAATGTAGTTATTTACACTCTTGTAGTATTACCAGTGTGCCGAAAAATATATGATTTTACTCATCGAGAAAACCCAAAGTCCATAAGCCCCATGGTTTAATTCTTTCCGGGTTTTCTTGCCACCCTTATTTAATTAAAAGAAACATCCCTGTCGTCCCGATCGTCCTTAATTTTTTTGAGCAACTTTCCCTACGATCGTCCCGATCACCTGAAACACTTTGAGACGATCGGGGCGATTACACGGAAACTAAGCTTATAGGAGCAATGTTTCTCAGAGTGACGAGTTTTAGGAAAAAAATTAGCCGGATAACGCGGTGCAATTTCTGAATGGTGGTTATTTATACTTTCGCAATCTGTTGATTTACGTGTACAAGTATTTCATGACCGGGGGGTTGTTTACATCCAGGCTGTAGCTGTCTCCATTTCACTGATTTTTCGCTTTAGGGATATTTCACTGCACGAAACGAAGGCTGCATTATGCCCTCTATTACAACGCCACTGAACAACACTGAAAAACATTTTAAGGCGTAATGATTTTTATTGTTTTTTTTTCTGTGGCATTGAACAACGATGCAATAACATGGCTAAAAATCGAGTCGTTGTTAAGTGTCACATTGTTTTAAGAACTAAGTCATCTGTTGATTGTCAAGCACGACATTGAACTAATAAAGTGTGGTTAGGCATTCTACTTGCAGTTAGTTTTGCAGGGCACTTAGTTACGTTCCGGAAGTCTTTTAAAACTGGAATATCCCGTCTGAGGTAGGGGTAAGAATATTTCTGGAACAACATTTACACTCTTCTACAAAACCTACACCGGAAGTACAGGTAAATATCTATAACACAAGCAATTAAACAATGAACAAATGTATATAATTACCGAAAACCGTCAAGAATACTGCTTGGCTTGCTACTACTGTGCCCCCAACGCTCACTTCAACCCGATAAAACGCCTCATCCTGTTTTGTAACATCGTTGATGGTGATAACAGGCTCAGTGACAGAAGCTGACCGCGGAATGGCGATACGCGGCGCGAAGGGATCTTTAAAAACTGGATCTTGACCAAGAGATTGAACGATGGCAATCAGTCCAATTTGCACCACGGTCGAGCTACCAAGCGGTAGATACCGTTTCACTGCTACATTATGATCCTTGCTGCTCTCCTCGGCAGTAAACGTTACATTCCACGACAATGTTATTGACTTGTTCACTGCAACAGATCGGTTCACTTCCCTCTCATTCCACTGGAAGCCCACTGGTAGGAGGAAATCGAAACCACCCCGACATCAGTACAACAATATCACTTACAACCCTATGAAAACCGAAACGCATCCTCAAAACAACCTTTGCTTAGAAAATTATTCAGCTTATTATCTCAACCGACTTCAACTTAATTCTCAAAGATGATTCCGTTTACGCATAGTTACTACTTAGGCCATACCCGAAGTTCGAAGAGCCAGCAGAAATGTAACAAGCATAAACATGGCGCCGTGAATCAAAATCAATGGATTTCGAAGGACGAACATTCTGTCATTAACGCTTGTTTCGTTGCAGCTCACTGGTAATTTATTCAATCTCTTCACGAGAATGTCTACGCGATCAACGACATTTCACGATATCAAACTTCCGGGAGTGTGACTCCAGTAATGGCGGTAATAAAAGAAACCGTTCAAATATATTCTGGCTATTTACAGGCAAGCCTCCAATGCACCGGAGGATGTAATTTGCAGGTTGCAGGTCATAAAAAATAAATAAATAACTGTGGAAATAAATAAATTCTGGTAACTCGAGACGGAAAAACTATAGCAAATTACGCCCTCCTTCCAATCAGGGCGCCCTGGTCCACGTCCAATGCACCGCCTTATTTCTGTCTCTGCGGATTCCCTCCCTCGGAAAACGAGCTCCGAGGGAGTAAACCCGAGACGAAAGAAATAAGGCAGCTGTATTGGAGGCTAATGACAAATGGATGATCAGAGTAAAGACATTTTCATCAATTTTTTTAACACTTTCTGCATTTCCTCATGGATTTTCGTACCCCCAGCACGTTCTTTCTTTCACGTACTTTTCGAACAATCGAGGAGATGGAGAATTTACAAGCAGTAACAACAAGCGATGCAGTTGGTTGGAAGTTGAAGTAAAGTGGTTTTAAAACAGTCGCAGTTAGGTTGCGTACAAAATCTACGATGCAAAATTCATTTCAACAAAGATTCTCCAAGCTAAGAGAAAAATACGGGACTCGACATTTCAAAACATTAAGGAGTGCTGCGAGGAAAGCAACCTCAAACAGAGAAATGGGCTCTCCAAGTTTATAATTTTTTCCGGGGTGGAAATGGAGTATTAGTATGCAAAATATTCCCTGATATTCTTTCTGGAATATTTTGCACATTTCTGTATTCTAAAGACCACCAGAAGCAAATATTCCTATTCCTTAATATACTCAAATCCGATACTCCTCTACTAATTTCTAAAACGAAATTTGATAAACAGGATTCAGAAGTTCTAAAAAGAGGACCCAGTAACTAATATCGAAAAAATAATGGGGGGGGGATCAAATTTTGTTTTCATCAGCATCACGGATGGCCATGAAAAACCCATGAAAATGCCATGATAATGCCATGAATTGATTTTTATGATCCCCAAAACTTGCGTTTTGAAATTCATGGCATTTGCTAACACCATGAAAAAGCCATGAAGTTGAAAATCGTGAACCGTTAAAATCTCATAGGTCATGAAAACATCATGAAAGTTAAATTTAAGAAAATTTCTCTGGTCATGAAATTGGCCATGAAATTGCGAAGTTTGCGTGGGTCATGAAAATAACCTGAATTTGCCTGTTGCAATATTTTCAAGGCTTATGAAAAGGCCATGAAATTATAAAGATGAGCATGGAGCCATAAAAATGCCATGAAATTATCTGTTACAGTTGTTTTAAGGGTTGTTAAAGGACCATGAAATTATAAAAATAAGCGTAGGGCCATGAAAAGACCATGAAAATGCCTGCTACCAAACTTTCATGGCTCATGGAAAGGCCACGAAATTATGAAGTTGTGCATGGGATCATTAGAATACCCTGAAATTGCTTGTTGTAATATTTTTAAGGCTTGTGAAAAGGCCATGAAATTACAAAGATGAGCGGTGGGCCATGAAAATGCTATGAAATTATCTGTTACAGTTGTTTCAAGGGTTATTAAGGGACCATGAAGTTATAAAGATAAGCATGGAGCAATGAAAAGACTATGAAAATATCCACTTACAAATTTCATGGCTTAAGCCAAGGCCAAGAAATTACAAAAGATGAGCAAGGGACCATGAAAATGCCGTGAAATTATCTGTTTCAATGTTTTCAAGGTTTATTAAGAGACATGAAACTATAAAGATGAGCATGGGGCCATTAAAAACATTGAAGTCGTCTGCTACTATTTTTTCATGGCTTATGAAAAGGCCGTTAAAGACCAACGTTATGAAACGTTAACATTGTACAAGTGGCCATAAAATTGCCTGCTACAATATTTTCATAGCTTTAGTTTAACACCAGTATACAGGAAAGTAAGCCGCATTTAGTTTTGGATTATTTGTCTATAAATTTTTGCCAAAGCCGGCTGTGATTAGTAACAGATATTTTAGGTTTTCCAACATGATTAGACGGATCTTTACAACCAAATCTCTAATAGTAATAATCTTCCCTCAAAAAGCAGTAAACGGAACATGTTTCTGAGGGCCAGCTTGTTTTCAAAATTTTCCTGGGGGAGCATGTCCCCAGACTCTCCCAGAACTCTCGTGTCACCGGCACTCGATCACTCCACTCCCAATTTCGTTCCTCAAATATCTTTAATAACACTCTAGTTTCAAAAAAGTTATGAACTGAAAACTTTAATGTTACGAGGGAGGTATGATAGTGTTCTTGACACTTTGCCTACTCGCCACGATGGCGTCGAAAACGCAATTTTCCCTTTCGTAAACGGTCGGTGCCATTTGAAACAGTCGATGCCATTTGCCCGAACAGTCGATGCCATTTGTAACAGTCAATGCCATTTTGAAAACAGTCGATGCAATTTAAAACAGTCGATGCCTTTCACCACGCGCGAGACCCGCGTCTGAGACCTCGCGCGGTCTAATTGACTCGTCCCCAGGGTTCTCTTAGCATTTTCAATTCAAAATGGCGGAAAATTGGAAAGAAGTTGTGGCTGTGGACGATTTACTAACAAGTGCCATAGATGAAGTTAGAAATCGTTTCGCAAACGAAGAAGGAAGTGAGAATCAAGAAGAAAGCCTCAAGTCGTTTCTTATTGGAAAACTTCCTGAAGATATCAACTACAATGTACAAGATCTGTGTGGATCACACACAAAATTCAGAGCACGCGTAAGTTCGAGCGACTTGACCGAAGAGGACTTGAAAAACTGGATTATCGAGTTTGAGACGGTCAACAGCATCAACCTGAAAATAAAAACAAGAAAGAAACAAACAAAGGGCTACCTAGTTCAGAACTACTACAGGTGCCAGCACAACACACGGCGTTGGAGCCCAACTAAAGACCCACAGCGAAAGCTGGTACAAAACCCTCCGGCAAGGGTAAAAAATACTAATTGCCCCTTTCAGGTATGTAGTCAAATACAATTTTCACCTGCATGGTTGCATAGTAGAAGAGTTTGGTTGGGCTGGTTATTAGGGACGGGGTCAGAAAATATCCTTCAACTGGATTAATATCTTTTACAGGGCCTGCGGAGGGGGAGGGGCTGGGGGTGCTTTAGGAGTTTAGCCCACCCAACACTTTGAGTTACTACTCAGCCCCGTCACTTTCGAAGTAGCTCTGCAGTCTCTGTTTTATAAGCGTTAAACGTTGAAAATAAATTTTCTGGCACCAAGACCTGTTGCCAAACGCCCATAGGGGAAACATAGTATTGTAGCAAGGTTATTAATATGCATTTTTCAGTTCGTTTTCTCACAATAACCTTCAAAAAATACACATCATAGGTCATCATTAAGATGGATGTGAAAGGCCTCTGTACAACTGAGATAGAATGGAAGCACAACCATTCTGTGGAAAGCTTGGAAGCTTCGAACCTCAAAGAATTGTTTCCTGATTCTGTTGATAAAGTGAATAAGCTATACCAAGCTGGTCATACTCCTTCGTCTGCACACCAAACTTTTCTCAAGGAACTCCGAGAAAGCTACAGTGACGAGCTGATTTACCACCGGAAGAAAGCCGATCGATCAGTTACACCGAGAAGGAGAGACTTTAACTATCTCTATACTAAGTTTGGTCAAGAGAAGTATGGTGGCAAAGATGGTAAAGTGTTTGAAAAACTAGAAGAAAAACTGGATGAGTACACGAGAGAACATCCAGGCGCAGTAACTGCTCATCAGTTGTACAAGGGTGATGACCCAATGCTGATCATTTCTACTGTGACCCCATTAATGAAGAGAGTTCACAAAGAAATACAACAAAGTGGTGAAATGGTTTTTGTGGACTCAACTTCAAACACAGAGGAGCACAATTTGAAAGTTCTCATTATGTGCACCCACAGCATTGCAGGTGCATTACCATGTGGCATATTAATCACAAGTGATGAAAGAGAAAGCACACTGAAACAAGGCTTTGCACTGCTGAAGTCATGTTTGCCAGACTGTGCTTTCTATGGCCGTGGTCCAAGCTAAAGGGCAACTGAAAACAGAACAGCCTACATGCATCAATGAGTGTGAAGAATGAGAATCAGCGAGGTGGAAAATCCGTATAAAAATTTGGTTCAAATTTATCCAGTGCCAAAATACTTACCGCTACTGACTGTAGAAATATATTCCAACCCGATGGCCCTATAACTGACTTTGCCTTTGTCTTTGGCTCTTCGGTTTGCTTCTGTTGTTCACCATCATAGACGCTCACGTTATATTCCTCCATTTTAAATTGAAAAAGCTAAGAGAACCCTGGGGACGAGTCGATTAGACCGCGCGAGGTCTCAGACGCGGGTCTCGCGCGTGGTGAAAGGCATCGACTGTTTTCAAAATGGCATCGACTGTTATGAATGGCATCGACTGTTCGGGCAAATGGCATCAACTGTTTCAAATGGCACTGACCGTTTACGAAAGGGAAAATTGCGTCCTCGCCTCTGTCTTTCCACCGACAGCAACGCCGATGAGACGGCTGGGTTTAAACCAAAGTTAATACATCTTTTCCTCATTAATAGTGTTTTATGACTACTTATGAATTGCCGATCCAGTTTTCTTGAAAGTTAAACTCCTTTATGAAAATTGAAAACAACTGTTGCATATTTCTAGCTAAAACTACATGTAAATGTAACATATACCGAAGTGTTTTTTTCCTGCCAAAACCTGCATTTCAGGCCAGAGTGTTTATGCGGGAAATAACGGAAATTGGTAGACTGGGTTAGTTTCTTTTCTGGTGAACTGTCTGACTTAATTTTTACCAGACAAAAAGCTGAAGAACCTGAGCTTATTCTTTGAGATTTTTCTTGGATTGATAAGTAGGTTTTCATTATGTCAGGAATCAGTTTTTGTGCTCGTGCACACGCACACGTACCGATAGCTCAGTCTAGATCTCATAAGCTCTTTCTACAACTTTCCGTTGTTTTCCCGGCGTAGTCTAGAACTGACTCAGCTGATCGTCTGACCCCGCAATACCCTTCTAGCAGAGATCTCTCATATAGCCAGATCTCTGCTAGCAGGATAGCGGGAAAAACAATAACTGGCACGTTTTTTTAATGTTGTTCCATTTAAATCAAGGAAATATATCGATTTTTAATATTTGTTAAATAATAAAAATCGATATATTTTCTTGAATTAAAGGTCCCTTAAGTGAAAAAATTGCTTATTCTTCGAGATTTTTCATAGCCTGCGTAGATTTTTCATGGATTTATCTGATAAGTAGGTTTTCGTATGGCAAGCCAAACAGGAAAAAAGCATAGTGAGATCGAAATCACAGGTCGAGTAAAAGGAATCGCATACTGAGAATAAGGAATCACATGTCGAGAATAGGGAATCGCATGTTGAAAAAAAGGAATCGCATGTCGAGAATAAGGAATCGCATGTTGAGAATATGGAATCACTATACGAGAACAGAAATCGCTATGCGAGATTTAAGAATCGCCGCAATGAGAATGAGAAATCACTATTCGAGAATAGAAATCACTATATGAAATACTATGCCAGAACAAGAAGCAAAATCGCTATGCGAGTTTACGGAATCACTATACGAGAATATCGACTAGCATCACAAAATATCGATTAAAATTGTGGTTTTCGAGCCCGCGACCTCAGTGTTTTGCGGTCTCTGTAGAAAAGTACAAAGACGTGCTCAGAAGAAAATGGCGGACGATCAAGTGCGAAGATCATTGGAAACTGTGAAGGATCTTTGCGAGCAAATGGAATCAGTTCGTGAGGGTGAGTCAAACACAAACTCAGAAGTCTCTAGAATTTTTGGGCGGACGACCTCCTACCCAAATACAATGCCTATGACGGTTCATTCTGTACCACGCCCAGTTACAAGTGCAACTGGTGCAAGTGTGAGTACGTCGAGCTTGCCAAGTTCCTCAAATTCGAGATTTCGAAGGCTCACGCAAATGAGAAGAATCGGAAGCAATGTAGTCCGAAAAACACGTACGCCAAATGTGAACATTCCTTTCTTTTGTGATTTGGTCCTACTTCCTGGCCCCTCTTCTAACGTTGTTCCGAGACAAGGGTCTAAATTATTACTGATGGAACAAGGACACGTATTGTCGGCTTGCCAGTTTAAAAAAGCCATGACCGATGTTCAGGTGGAATGCACGATCTTGGAAGCTTTTGCTGACAAGAACCCCTCACGTGTAGAAACCGAGATATTGACTTCTGCCCATAAAAAACTGGTAAAGCCTTCACTGGCTCCTGGACAACACGGGATAGGTGGTCATATTCTGCATCGCATTTTCAAGAATAAACCAGTCTATGTGCGACCAAGCCTTCAACTTCTAAGTCAGGTACCTTTTCGTTTATTCATTTTTCAGTTATTTATAGTTATTTACAGCAACATAACTAGCAATTTTTTGAGCGGGGTGGGGGGATAAGGACGGGTGGAAGGCACCTAAAATTTATTTCTTGTATTTTTAGGGGGGGTAATTTAGAAACATAGGTCGCTGAAATGCGCTTGAAACCAAGCTCCCGATCAAGCAGTTTAAGCAAAAGCAAAAAGTGTTCCAAATGAGGCTG
>JAOBRG010395568.1:0-10335 GCA_027574985.1 Umimayanthus nakama | reverse complement strand
TCTCAGGCCCAACCCTTACCCCTCCTTAGGCCCCACCCTTACCCCTCCTAGGGCCCGGCCCTTACACCTCCTCAGGCCCCATCCTTACCCCTCCTCAGGCCCCACCCGTACGCCTCCTCAGGCCCCACCCTTACCCCTCCTCAGGCCCCACCCTTACCCCTCTTCAGGCCTCACCCTTACCCCTTCTCAGGTCCAACCCTTACCCCTCCTTTGGCTCCACTCTTACCCCTCCTCAGGCCCAACCTTACACCTCCTCAGGCCCCACCCTTACCCCTCCTCAGGCCCAACCCTTACACCTCCTCAGGCCCCACCCTTACCCCTCCTCAGGCCCCACCCGTACGCCTCCTCCCTAATAAAGCTAAACTGATGGTCCCTTCATCCCAGGTGGGTAGAGATGATTCACTGAAAGCGCTCCCATGAGATACAGGATCCGTCGACGCGAAAGATCTCTCTTAACAGTATTCCTCAATGGAGGACCTTGTTGTCGCTTGTTTGCAAATTTCTCTCTTTCTTCTTTGAGTTCAAGCAGTTTTCCGTTTACTTGCTTTGCCACGAGTAAAAACTTTTCGTCCATTTGCGTTGAATTTTTACCTCCACGTTTAGCATTAGTCAGTCCTCCTCCACCAGTTTGTGACGACAAAGACAGTTTGGACTCGTTTGTCAGTTTATCAGCGACAATTCGATAATTTGGCACATTACCGCTGGGCTTACGTTCTCGACGCATCGTTGGCTCTCCTGTAACTGTTTCTTTACTCCTGGAAACAGTATGGATGTTATACGCACGCGCAAAACGTTCTTGCTGCTCAAGTATTTGTTTCCGTTGCTTAGCAACACGCCTTCGGTTTGGAACCCTTATGAGCCTTATCTTACTAGGGTCAGCGATAGTCTCGTCTTCGGAGTCCGTATCGTCGATGATAACAGGACTGCGGGGACGCTTTTTTTCAAATGGCGCTGGAATTGGTGGGAAAAACACGTAGCCATTATCTGAACCCACACTTTCGCTGTCATTAGAATCATCCGAAGTTTCGCTGAGAGCATCGGCGCCGTTCGAATCACCAGCGTAATAAATCTCATATCCCTGGATGCCGACCGCAACTTTACCGTTGACGCTGAAAAGCTCTCGCCCTTGCTCGCGAAATTGTCTCTGGCGCTGTAAATGAATACTGCCAAAAGGAGCATTTCTAAGTACAAAATCAGTTTCCACTTTTTCTTGTCGTTGCTTCTTGTTTTTGCTCTCGTCTTTTAACCTGTTCTGTAACCTCTCTATTTTCAGTTCGTGCCTTTTTATGGCCTTGCGATCTCTTTCTTTCTCTTCGCGAGTTCGAGTATTCAACTGGAGTCTTTCAAACGCCCTACTAATGCGTTCTTCAAGCCTATATTTTTCTTGGCCAAGTCTTGCTTTAGAACTGTTGAGTTCTCTATATTTTTCTACAACATCTTTGAGGTTTAAATTTTTATCTTTAGTGGTCGGCTTGTGCTCTTTATCGTTTGTTCTTGATACTCCAGTTTTCTTTACACTTGGAAACTGTAAGTTTTTCATTCTGTTTGCCGACTTTGTTTTCATTCGACTTTGAAGCACTGATAACAATTTCTCATTTTCAGAAACTTGCGGAAATAGTGCATTAGAATTGCCCTTTTCTTGTTTTGGATTGTTACAACCGTTGCGGTACTCTTGTGTTGTATCACTGACTTTTGAAAATCCAGGAGAAAAACTGTCCACATTAATACGTGATGGCGAAGGTTTTTTGTTTTCTCGAAAATTTGTTTTCAAAGTGTATTCTCTCTTTTCAATACCTTTTCTTTCGGTATAAGTTCTTCTAGTATACGAAGTTTCTTGTCGATGTAATTTCTGCGGTTCCCATTGCTCCAAAGTTTCCAGCTCGCCGATAAGTTTTTGTACGGTTTTGTTTGCCCGAACAAACGCTTTTGTACACTGTTGCTCGTCTTTGCTTACTTTACTAATATCTATCTCCATTATTGTTTGCCAGATTTACAGTATTGTATATAAACGTTCATTCCATGGTTACAGACTTTCCAGTCTGTTGCGTAACTTGCTTTTTTTTGGTGAGATTCGTAGCTAACGAGTTGAAGTTCGTCTGAACTTTTTGCGACTTTGCGACCACATGACAACGATGTCGACCGTGAAAAGAAAAAGACTTTTCAAAACCATTATTTGATTAACTAAATTAAAGGCAACATATTTTTTCTTAAGCTTTTTTGGTAAACATGCGAAACTATTAATTGGTGTTTTGTTCTTCACAGCAGTTTGTATTGGCTTCTCAGAAAGGAAGTTTAATGAAGACTCATTTTGATAAAAGATCTTAGTACTACTTCAAGGTAGGGGTTACAAAATATTTACAAACTAACTTCACAACTTCGACGATAATAAGAAAACAAATTTAATTAACAAGGTTGTGTTTTTATGTTTTATTTTCTTCCAGGAAACGGCCAGCTGCAGACATTAACGTTGTCACACTGGATGTCAGTGTTACTAGAAACTAAACATAATGAAATTAATAGCACTACTGTTAGCGGCATCTCAGTTATAAAAGCTTATAAAGTTTGTTATTCTTTAATGTTTTAAAAAAAATAAACTAAACATTTTCCATGATGTTACATTTTAAGTGTCTCCTTTATTGTCGCTTTTGTAGTTTTGTATACATCCCACCAGAAGTTTCAATCAATAGTTTCGAATTTGCTCTACGACAAAATTGTAGCAAGGAGACCCTTCACCTTACGTCTCTAACAGCTCTGTCACACTACTGTGTTTGGTACAGCGTATGCCAGGGTATGAACATACGCTGTTGGACACTGACAAACGCTGAAGGTACGTTAGACATGGTTTGTACACGTTTCAATCGCGCTCGCATACTCCGGCATACGGCAGGAAAGAGTTTCTTTTTTCAAGCATGCTTGAGAACGTTGTGCGTTTTCGGACGTGTGGTTTATACGCCAAGCATACGCTGGAATACGCTAAATACGCAAAAGCTACGCTAGAAGTACGTTACTCATAGGTAAAGTACGCTGGTCATACGCTGGCCTTAAACAAGTGGTCGATTTGCTACTTATAACGCTACCCCATTGGTTCAAAACTGTAAGTATATGAACGTTTCTTCATTTTCCGAATGGCACATTGAGCGTATGAAAACCCGTTTTTGGTATTCATACGCAACTAACACGTTTTTCTCATACGCAATAGTGCGACAGGGCCTTAAACGATAAACTGGTGACGTTTCATATAAAACTGTATTAGGTGCAAAGGACATTGAGAACGATGAAGTAAACTAAGTCGAGTAGTAAACTAACTAACTGGCTTCAGAGAGCTTATTAAACGGTAAACGTTTTACGGAAAGACGTTATGTGTGGCACATATTTTCCGTGCAGCAAATACAAAATTCTCGAAATTTAAGTATCGCGGAAATTGAGTGTAATGAGGCATAACTCATAAATTACAAGGAAGGGTTACCTATATTATAATTGTTATTGATAAACTCCAAATGGTACTATTGTTTTTTAAAACAGTAGTATTAAAATTGTATTTTTTATATTATTCAAACAGTGGTGGAAGCTGTATCTTTTTGTAGTAAGAGCAAACTTTGAATGTTAAAATAAGATAATACAAAAGGAAGATTTTTTGCAAGAATGTGAACAACTCATGGTCAAGATTCAAACGGCTTCGAAAATGGAAAGCGATTTAAAAACTAAAATGCGCAACCGCAATTAGTTCGTGAATCTGAAATCTACAGAAATAATGTTCTGGAGCATTAAGATGGCAGCAAGCCAGTACTTGGCACTTTTTGTGCCATTTTGTCTATTGACAGCGTGCCAAACATTAATGGATTTTGGCACAAGAGTTTTCTTTTTCAGTTTTTTAAACTTTCCGGAGATTAAATATTTACCGCAGATTGTTCCTCTTATATACAGAGTTTGATGGAAGGCAGCCAGTATATTGTAGTGAAGTTTTTGAAGAGGAGAAGTGTGTGAAGTACTGAAATAAATATACACTTTTTCTTTTTTCTCTCATCAAAGAAAACCTTTTAACAAAAACGTTAGGCTGAAAAATGCTCGAAATTTAAGAACTTCAAAATAACTCACCCAAAGATGAAGAAAGGTGAAGAACTTCTGAACTGGATACTGCAAAAAATTATGAAAGTAATTTGTTGCTCGGCTAGCGTTCGTCAGTGCAACATCGCCCATAGTGTTGTACATTTACAACATTGTTTTTTTTTATCTTTTTTATTTGTTATAATTGTATTTCATTCTTGCCGGTCAGAGCGGCTAATTCAACAAAGCGTAATACTTCCTCCGGTTGATTTGCAGGAATAGGAAATAACAAAGTGTCTTTCAATACTAACAGTTATGATTCAGAACGTTTCAAAAACATTTAAAAGCTGAAATTGGCCTCAAAGAATACCTTTCATTTCAAATGTTGCTCTAATAGAAAGCGTGAAAATTACATTTCTTTGCCTCTACTTACGAACTTGTTTTGGTCAAAGAAATGTTGTTATCTCAGAATTAGTCTAGATTTTAAATTATTAATCCTAATATTGGCAAGTTCTTTTATTTAAAATTAAACTGTACCGGTAACAGAACTGTCTCCGTTTTTTTCTGTCAAGGACGTGATCTTGGATGATCAAAATCAGCCAATCAGAAGGCTCGGCTTATATCCCACCTGCTCGACATGGCCGCTGTTGACGGTTTTCCAGTAAACACCACTAACGTTATCTCGCTCCACGACACTAGCAATTAAACTTTTGCACTTATAAAAATCGACCTCTGTCAAGTATATTCGGCGCTTCACTGTATCGCGGCACGCTCATTTCGCAGCCACAGCTTTGACACCTTCTTCTACGAAATCTTAGCTTTTGTAAGTTTAAGTTGAGTGTAAAGTCAGATGGCTTGAAACTGCCTTTCCTAAACTTCCTGAATTTTTATCAAGATATCGGGCAGATTTGACAGAAGTTGAACAACAATGCACTGTTATCTGACAAAAGACCAGCGAGAGAGTTATCTTCGCGAGATTTTCTACTCTTCTTTTAGTGATCGTCGAGCAAGCGTCGCGGTCAGAAATGACGACTCCAAAACGCTTGGAAAGTATCTCAAGAAACTCTATACACTCGTGGAGATTGGAAAGGGGATGTCCGGGGATGCAGAAGCGACACTGAAGGAAATTGTTAAAATACGAATGAGGGGACGGCCGGGGTTTTACCAAACAAAGCTAATGGCGGACTATAAAAGGTTTCTTTTGTTCAGAGGCCAAAGAGATGACATTCACCGCACTATTCAAGAACAAAAGTGTTTTCAGTGCATGCAGGAAGACTCAAGACCTCTCCCCGCCTTGAGAGCCGATGATGATTGGTTCTGGGGAACAAAACAGCAGCTGAGGTGTGGCGAAATCATTGCTGATACTCTCGGAAGCTTGGACCCCGTGTTCGGGGCTCTTCTCTTCCCGGCGGGTAAGTAATGGTGTCCCCAAGTGTTCCTATGTACCCATATTTCATGGCCCCATGTTTTGTCCTCGAATCGGGCCTTTGCGAAGTGGCTTTTTCGGTTAAGGTATGTTCACAAGCATTGTCATTTAGCTGAAAACACATCAGCTAGAGAAGCATTTCATACAGTAAAGTTGGCAAAACAAATAAAGGTAATTGCAATAGAAAAATTTAAAACATTTCATGCGAAAATATAAAATGATAATACGACGAAACAAGTTTTCAAGTTATTACTTTGTCCAATCATTGACAATAAAGAAAACGTCCATGTCAAACTAAAAACTAAGCGATAAACAACAAGACAAGACAAGATTGTCAATTAGCACCTTATCCGTTGTTAATAACAATATTTGTACGACAGACTACTACCAATAAACTTAAATGAAACATTCAGGACAAATTTGTGAAGAGAAGGTGGCAGAAAAAGCTAGAACTGGCGAAGGGTATTGGCCAACTTGACGAGAACTGTCTGCATTATTTTTATCAAATTATAAGGGTTGCGGACTAGGCCCTGGCACCAGAACTCCGGCATCAACTGTTGGTCATGTCCAACCACATCACCCTGACATCAACTTTTAGTCACCCACATTCATCCTCACCCTGTCATCAACTGTTGGTCATCTCAAACCACCCCACCCTGGTATTAACTAGTAGTCATCCTCACCCGCCCCACCCTGGCATCAACTATTATTCAACCTTACTCACCCCACCCTGGCATCAACTGTTAGTCATCCCCATCCACCCCATCCTCACCCTGGCATCAACTGTTAGTTTTCCCCACCCACCCCATCCTGACATTAACTGTTGGTCAGCTCAAACCACCCCACCCTGGCATTAACTGTTAGTCATCCTCACCCGCCCCACCCTGGCATCAACTATTATTCAACCTCACTTACCCCACCCTGGCATCAACTGTTAGTCATCCCCATCACCCCGTTCTCACCCTGGCATCAACTGTTAGTTTTCCCCACCCACCCCGCCCTGACACTAACTGTTGATCATCTTAAACCCCCCTACCCTGACGTCAACTGGCAGTCATCCCCACCCACCTCACCCCCACTACAGTTTACTCACTTTTGTTGGTCGGCAAATTACTTAAACTGAAGTATTTTGTTATTGTGGAAGATGCGAGGTTAAAAACATCCCTTAAATGCAGTCCATTTCCGTTTTAATTGTATCGCATTTGTTTAACAGGAGGCAAGCTTCACTACGCAAACCCCAGCAAACGGAAAATATTGTCACGAATCACCGGCAAGGGAGATCGCGAGGAGATGGAAGCTCTCATGTATCATACCGCTGTACATGATGCCTGTGGGTATCTGTTAGAGTACCACGGTATAGGGCCTGGGTACAACTATCTGGGGACCATTCTGACGGTGTTCCCGACATCCGTGCCACAAAGTGGGCGAATAGCCGCCCTCATGTTCTGGAAGAAATTAATCACTGAACCAGAAGTCCCGGATGAGTACTAAAATGGCAAAGTGCACTTGTATTCCTTGTGTAAAATTTATATCGGGTTCGCAAATTTTTGCAAGCCAGTAAAAAGTAAGCGACGTTGATTTAACATGTCTACACGACAGAAAATCTCAACCCGTTTAGCTCTAATACTCCCCGATTGTAAGTTCCCCTGTGTTTGCATCTTTGGGTTTTAAAACATCTCGACTGAATTCTAACTCTCTCTCTAGCTCCGGTTGTTAACTCTCGTAGCCCTAATTCGCCGATCACAAATTGCTCTTGTTTGACGCCCCCGGTTACAACTTCCCTAGTTCTTGAAATCATTCCCTGGTCATTAGTTCCCGTGGTTTTGAGTCTCCGGTCATTGGCTGCCCTTGTTCTAATCCCCCGATCATTCGTTCCCTAAATCTTAACCCACCGGTGGTTCGTTTCCCATGTTCCACCCCCCTACAGTTATAGCCCCTCCTAAGTCGAGGCCCAACCCCCACCCCCAGTTAAACTTGTGTTGAAAATCAAAATCAAGAACTAGTTAAGGAAGAGTGCACTCGCTTTATGTAAGAGGCAGACGTGCGTGTGTCAGGACAAGCGCGTGTCAGTATTTGTTATTTACGTCTCTGTTATTAAACAGTTTCCACATCCTAAACAACACGTTTGCCAGCAAACGGCAGGAATAGCTAAGCTACCCAAACTTCTGTTTTCACAAACTACAAAACAACTTTATTCACTCACAAACCTAACCTGCGACTGATAAAAGTTCCAAAGTCATGAACGCAAACCCTGGTTTACTGTGCTTTTAACGATGCCGAACGCCAAATAGAATAGCTAATCTCCAAAAGTCTCACTTGTTGAATGAATCGTCGTATTTTTCCTTTTATCATCACCCAATCCTCAGTGATCACATTGATGATGCACATTTATGTGTCACAGGAGTTAAGTGTTTCCTCTCTCTTGGTTGTTGTCGACTCATATTAACGTGGTATTAACGGCATCAAAATGTCACGAATTTCTTGTGGTCTTGCTAAACAAGCATAAGTGAGGCAGATCTTTGGAAGCTTGATCTTCCCTAATGTTTGTCGCAAGACGCCGACTAAAATGTGGCACATGTACAGGTTTTAGACTATGGCCTATTTTCCATCTTTGTTGAGCTTCGAAACGCGTTGTTCTACCGTTGCTTCTCAAGGGCGACCCATTTGAACTTTAACGGGGAGGGGGGGTGCGGGCCGGGAGGGGGAGGGAGAGGGAGAGGGGGAGGAAGAGGGGGCTGGATTGGAAAACTTGGAAAAAGAATTCTTGCAACACTCTTAAGCAAGAAAATTATTATATTCAAAAATATCTATATAATGCACTGCTTTGTGACTGAAAAAATGTCTGCCTTGTGTTGTCAGTGGAGAAAAACTTTTGCACTGACTAAATCTTCTATCCCCCCCCCCCCCCCTTACAGTGTACTTCTCTCAAAAGTTACAAGGACTGCTCTTAACCTAATACCACTATTTCCAGTTACTTGCTTAAAACCAAACTTGCAGTAGCCTGGAAGGGTTGTATATGCATTTGATTCTTGTAGAATTACAAACATTTATAGCAAAGAGTTGTGTCAGCTGTATGCGGTTAGAAGTATTAGAGTTTATAGGAAACTAATAAGGACAATTTTTTTTCAAATAAATTAGCTACCGGTATATGTACAGGTAAAGCCACCTAACATGTTTTCAGGTTTTTACTTGTAGTTTTTTAAAAGCATTAGCAAAAATAATAAACTACGTCTGAACAATTTGTGAGAAGTCATTCTTGGGGACCAGTAGGTCAAGCCTCTGAAGTATACAGTAGTACTAACGGGGGTGGGGTGGGACAGAAATGGCATGGGAATGGGGATGGGGCTGCAGTTGAAATACGTAGGGAAGAAGCCGTCGTAAATAATGGTCCAATATTGACTGGTTTTTAGGTGATTGGTTGCATAAACCAGCCCCTAACCCCTTATGGGTTAAGATTGCATTGAGCTTATTAGAATAGGCTGAATAAGGTAACGCCTTTTAGCCTCAGTGTTCTGTTGTTAGTTTGACAGATATCTGATGACAAAAAGTTTTAAAGCTTCTCCTCTGTAGTCGGTTGCTAAGCTTATATAAGGCAGGTTCTTTCCCTCTAAAGTTGGTTCACCTCAGCTTGATTCAAATATGTTTATCCTGGCCACAGGCATTCACACTACTCGTTAAACAGGTTTAACTTAATCGTAATTGAAAACAAACTTGACAGTTGCAGCACTCAAACTGGCTTAAAAACTGTATAAATATGTTAGTTTATTGTTAGGGGGTCGAAATGCTCATTTCAGAACCCTAAATAACCTATGAACGCGTTACAAAAGCAACATTTTATTGTCGAACCAGTTTAATAAGATCAAGTTTAGTGCATGCTTGGTATGAACGTGGTACCAATCACCCAATCTGGTTTCCTATTTTATAATAAATAGTTTTGGAAGTTTTTTTTCACATACAACATATGTTATTTTGTTTCCCTTTGAAAAAAACGCGTTGTTTTGAATCTACACCACAGAGTAGAGACCTCAACTCTTAAAATTTAGCTATGAGGACAGTTTACGAGTTTGACTTCGAGAAGGACTTCTTAACTATTGAAATCGTATTGTAAACTACGAAACCTTTAAAGAATATCGTAACAAACGAGGAACAGTCGCGAGAGTTAAAACGATGATTTTGCGAAAAACTGTCAAGGATTTGGTTGTAACAATTTATCGTACTCGGAGTTGAAGTCGTGCTTGTTTTCAAATCTAAATGTGTCCAAAAGCTTCCACAAGAATACTTTATCACACCATTCGAGAAGACCCGTGGCGATTGGAAGGGAACTTAATTGTTTGATGGCAAGGCTATAGGAATTTCTTCCCTAAAACAATAACGTTTTTGTCATACCTCCTTTTAGGAAAAACAGCTTCCATCCACCAAGGGCTTTAACGATGCTGTTGTTGTTGTTGTTGTTATAAGTTTGTTTGCTGTTGCCAAGTTACTCAGGCCTCTTTCTCATTAACTGCCAGCTTGATCTTGGTGACGTCACTGATTTAACTCCGTGACGTCACGGAAACCACTCATACTAAAGTTTCTAAACAACAAACGGCGGGAAACTAAAGAAACCAACAAAGTTACTAGTAATCAAGTTGAGGCATCAACAAAGTAACCAATCCAGGTATAAAGGCTGTGAGGTGCAAAAAATGATCCCAGGAGTGCCAAGATAAAACTCACTACATTGTGCATATAGGTTTGACCAAGAAAGTTCACGGAAAAAACTCCCTTCCAATTTCCTTAGCACCAGGCATCAGTAGAAGAAAACAACGGATTCTGGCTCACAAGGTAATTACACTAAAAACTGACTCACAAGGTAATTACACTAAAAC
>JAOBRG010395557.1:0-10335 GCA_027574985.1 Umimayanthus nakama | reverse complement strand
ACTCACTCTAAATAATAAAAAAAAGATTCAGGAATAAACAATTAAACACTGTAAGTCAAATTAAAATATATTTTAACTGAAAGTTTGACTAGTTTCCGGAAACTAGTTGCACTAGTCTGGATCCACCCCTGGACACTTAAGCTATTTTTTGTATCCCGGTTTGCTGTATTTAGCAACTTACCGTTGAATAAACTGTTCCTTTCTGATCAATAGCCAGGAAGCGGCTCGTCTGGTTGTTCTTTATTTGAAACAAGTTGTTTTTTTGGGGCCAACTGATAAATGCGAAGCTGCCTGCAATACAAACAAACAAATTTGAAAGTAAATTTTGTTCAGTATTGGTACGTGAATAAAAAAAAATCTATTCTGGGAGTTGCATTAATCATATTTTTACTTCACATTTAACTGATGCTTATTTTGTTTTGTATACAATTTGGATAACTTACAGGTAGTATTTGCCAAAACAAGTAGGTCGCTTAAATATAGTTTCATAGCAAAATTTTCATTAGTATTTATTCATTACAGACATGTCAATGTACATGTCGTTGTATATATTTCATAAAAAGTGTATGGTAATAGAAATGACCTTCAGCTGTACATGGTATGATAAAAGATCTTCATGGTAAATTTGATAAGAAGGTATATTCCTGGTAAAAACTAAACCCTATTTGAGATGATCTCCGTCGGTACTTGTATGAATTGAAATATTCATTAACACAATACATTGTATGCAAGATTTGGTTTTCCAAAACACCGTAGACATATATACAGGCAAAGACCTCCCCTGCCACAATAATTACCAAGTGAAGCGAGGCAGCGAATCGTATTTGCGTCTCTATTTGAACGTTTGAGTCCGGCCACCAGCTAGCTAGCTGCCGTCGATTGGTTTACCAGCGCGCGCGGTGTTATGGGTAACGGTGACTTCATTCGAGATGAGGCAAACTGGCTGCTAGTGGTGAAGTTTTACTGTCAAGAAAGGTAGAGTTCTATTATATATGCATTTTTTCTTCATGAAAAAAGGGTTGCAAATCAGACCTCGTGAAGTATTCATCGGGCCGATAAGCGGTTTAGCAGCGATTCGCGCAGAGTTTGAGCTTTCTATGAGTTTTGCAGATTTGGCGTGTCTCACGCAAAAATTCCTGTCAACAAGTGAAACAGTCGCAGGTGATCGACGAAGCCATTGTTCAAGGTCACGCGCTCTACCATTATGCACTTTGAAATGGCCGAACTTCCAATGCAGAAACTCTTTCGCTGACGTTGTACCAACTGCACTGGCCATAATCATCAAAGTGTGTTTCATGAAATGTAGCGTTAAGTTTCAAGCAGCAATGACAAGCACGTGTGGAAGCGAGACAGCTCGAATAATTTATAAACATATAAACATATCTGCATTTTACTAGATACTACTCCCTTGTGCCTACCAAAATAAATTCATATAAATGTTAGATCTTCCAGGTAATGGAAAGGTAGTGCTTCTCAAAACCGATTTGGATCTGAAAACCTACCGATGGCTTCATAGGAAGTATTCATCGATCGTTGTTCAGATCGTTGTAAGTAACGCTCTTCGATACGTCTATCATTTATCCCGCATATACACAGTGTCATTCTTCACTAATTAAAGCATAATAAAATCGATGGATTTACTGAACTTTGTGTTTCGATTTTAGTTAAATTTGAGATAAGTTGCCATTGTGAGTCCCTTTTTAATCAATTGCAAACTTGGTGATGTTTACTGTTATCAAAATTTATGAAACAATAGTACGGACGTCATATTTTAGTTTTAGTTTTAAAAATTAAAGACATAAAACTGCAACAATTCGTAATATCAGTTCACTGGAATGACTGCAAAGACCAAGTTTGTGTAAGGAGGTTAAGTCTCGGCAGCACTTAACTTACCCGTGGTAACTTCAAGTATATAACTCATTAATTAAATTTAATGTAATAATAGCATTTTTATTGCGCTTTTACATTAATTGTCACAATACTACAAACCTTATGATTAAAAACCATATGAGGGACCATTTTCTTCCGTTATATTCTCTCAGAGATGATCTCCCTAGTTCATTATATCAGAGATCGTTTTATCCTGGTTAATTGTATACGAGGTAATTTGCCCTGTACGTACATGGTATTAGGCACTATTTTCCTGGGTACATTCTATGTATTGGTAATCAAATGTTTTGCTGTTTAATTCGGGATTGATCAGCACAAGTAAATATTTCAGACTAACATAAAATTGAACAAGCGAAGCGAGTTCAATTTGTTATATTTAATATTTCTAAGAGATGATTAGTCCCGAATTGAACTGCCAAATACTTGATTACCAGTACATAGAATGTAACGGGGAAAATAGTGCCTATAATACCATGTACGTACAGGGCACTTCTCATTTTGACAAAACTTCATTTGTGTTCCACAGACGATTTTAAAAATGTTCCATGAAAAATGCATTAAATAAGCTTGAAAAAAATCTTTAGAGAACCAATTTTTACAGCTGTATACGTAGAAGGTAAAAATCTAGTTGTGTCTCAACAAATATCTCAGTGCATGTTCATGTCGCGGAGCACACTACAGCGCCAGGTTGAGCTGCCGCAGCCATGTTGAAGGTATTCAGCTTGACAATTGTTTAAAACATACGATTACATTTTAGCTTCTACAAGATTCTTCATCTGTTGAACTGAATCGAAATAAACTTGTTTGCTAACATGGGTTTGAATTTGATCCGGATTACTACTAGCTGCACTGATAGTGGTTGAGTATTGGCGGTCTTGACGCTGTTCGCCGGTTTCATCAGCCTGAAGCAAAATTATGGTTTTGTGTTTGGTAGCTTTTTATTTCTTCACGACAATTAGCTTGTTTTGCCCAGGTTTTCCACAGTCTGAGCCGGTTGCGTTGGTACTTCTTACAGTTTCATTTATTTCGAAGTTTTTCTTTTAAAATTTGAAAGAGTTCGTCATTGCATTCGGCAAACCTTTCGAATACCTGGCCGCATTTTTGTTTGTTCAAACCCAGTTCAATGTAATTGAACTGATTTGATTTGTAGTTGAACTGTTTGAGACTTATAAAGAGGCTCGCAACCAATCAGATTGCAGTAATTTTTCTATGCATATTGTTATGGAATAATCGTCCTCGGAACATAGTATGAAATGATTATCTCCCCTGGCATGAAAAATTATTTCCCTTGCTACATAGTATATTTGTCATTACTTTTTCTTATGAAAAATGGGTCACTGTTTCCCTGAACAAAAATGCCGGTTTTTTCCAGAAATTGTATTGGGGATTCTTTCTCTTGCTGAATCTCCTAGATATTGTCTTCCTTGGTGCATGGTATAACATAAGCGTTCCACTACATATATGAAAAATGTTTTTCAGTGCATTATAGGAGGAACTATTGTAGTGGATGAATATAGTAGTCGATACTCATTTCTGTTGCATAGCATGATCGAGAGTCTTTTAAACTCCTCGTCAGTAAAAGGTAAGAGGGACAATTATAAGAGGTGTTTATTGCATCATGAACAAGCAAGGATCAATCCTTAAACCATACAACAAAGACAGCACTCACCGTATTTGTCAATGACGGTGACGTTGGCTTCTCCTTTAACAATTCCATTTCCCAGCACAACCAGAAAGTAATTATTACGGCAGAGAAGTTTTGTGGCTTCTGCTCCTTTTAGCTTCAGAAGACTTTGATATGTAAAAAGCAGAGACGAGAACAGGATAACGGCAACAAGAAACTGCGTTAGAAAACACAAAAAATAAGATTGAGCTTGACTACTATAACAGATTTCATCACATTTAAAGGATTCTGACCCCTCCCCTTGTTTGTCAATATGAGCTTTACCAGTAATACAGTTTAGTTCGTTAAGTCCCGGTACACTGAGTCAAAGTTTATACACTGAAACAGTCCTTAAATGAATCAAAGTTAATTAAAAATGATCTTTAAAACAAAGCGCTTATGATTTTATCTAGAATAACAATAACAGCAACAACAACAACAACAACAACAATAATAATAATAATAATAATAATAATTATAATAATAATTTTGATAATAGTTTTCTTCAGGTTTTCCAAACCGTAGTTTTGCTCTTCATCCATATACATTAAAACTGTTATAATAATCATATGAAAGTTATGATATGTTATAGTGCCTCTTTTCTAGGATTCAGTTAAGTCCGGTGAATCGACGAGGAATGCAAAGAGATCCAAAGCATATGATTTGAGAGGACTGTATTCAGAAATTGAAAATGGAACATGAAGGTATCTGATTTCTTGGTGTTTCAGAAAAACCTGCAGTTGAAACGCCACATGTAGTGACGTGATGTGCTTAATATATAGAAACTTGCAGCTACATTTGCATCTGAAGCCTCAATTTTTCTTACGTTTTTCTTAAACTTCGGGAAAATTTCAGCCTCGTTGTTCTTATAAAAATGTTCTTATAAAAAAGCGTGTATTTTTAACTCGTAATAATTAAATAGTTCATAATTATGTTAGACTAGTTTTAACTGTATATTGTAAATGTTAGAGTTCTTATAATTTTATCTTATCTTACAAAACCAATCGCGGTATGGTTCAACTCTTCATAAGCACGAAATGAACGTTTCTGTCTTTTAACAAGTGCATGAGTATTACGAATAAATATGGCTTTACTGTTATGTTCTTTGATACTCCACGAATTAACTACGTTTTTTATGAGCGTGAGTTCACGAAAAGGTGAAATAAACAATAAGAAAACAGCATTGAGCATTACCCCCGAACAATAAGAGAACTGGTTTAACTTACTGATGAAGAAACCATAATGCTTCTTCAAGGGTCTCCAGAAAGTTGAAAAATGTTTTGTCTTGTTGATTTGCTAGTTATCACAGACAGTGAACAAAAAGTCTCTATATATAACATTTTAGGTACAAAAATCACCGGAGTTTTACTAGTTACTGACAGCTCATTAGATAGATAGGCAGTAAATTGATGTATAGACGGTTTATTGAAGTAATCATGTGGCAACCAGCAGGTTGAACTGAGTACTCATTACGGGGTTCTAATGCTTCCTGGCGTCACCACAGTTACGTTTGTCTCAGTTATATCCATGAAACACCCCAAGGAAAAAGAAAGCCAAAATCAACAAGTGCTGTAACTGTATAAAAGGTTTCAGAGGATATAAAGCTAGATTTAAAGGCTTTTCCCATGTTCAGTTATTGAAAAACAACAGAGTCATAAGGTAAAATATTTGTGAACAGGCACTTTTCAGTTACCAACCGAAGTTTTTCAACAGGCAAACAACACGAAATTAAAGGTCTGCATTAGACAGGCATTGAGTTGCGTTGTAGCTAGCAATCTGCTACGTATAATCATCTTGACCATGAGTTTCGGCCGTAACATAGAGAATGGATTGGTTTAAAACGCGATTGATCATGTTGCAGACATCGTTTGAGAGAATTAAAGTATTTTTCAAATTCTTTTTCTAAATAACATAAAGTGGAACCTTCTGAAAAAACGGCTCCAGCGATTCAGACGTGAAAGAATCGTTTTAAGATGTGCACATCACAAATAACACTTCATGGTTGTTTTTTTCATTTTTACTGGTAGGATACATCAAAACAACATAACAAAATAGTATTAATTCAGTGTAGTAAGGAAGACTAGAAGGTAACTTACGTTCAATTCGTGCTAGTTTACCCGGACTAAAAAGTATTACAAAATCAATAACAAATACTAGTTTTACAGTCAAACCAGGTCAAACGTTTTGCCTAAGAACCAAGATTTGGTTTTGTTGTTCAAAATTTGGACTCATTTCTTCTTTCGAACTCAGTCTCAAATTTAAATCGAACAAGAGGCCGTATCAACAGCTTAACTCGGCCTGAACCTTATATATTTTTATTATTTTTTTCACTTCCGACATTTGCGGCGATGAACTCGTTGAAACGTCAGCTACATAGCCTGCTACCCGGCTCGTTTGCGCCTCCTCTCTCCCTCCCCCCTCCCCCCCCATAAAAATAAGCCAGCTCTCAGGCTATCAGCTACACATCAAGACCCATAGGAGAAAAACAGACAAATTATCTGATCCTTGTCACCTTTCTAAACGGCACACTGGGTATTAGCTCTAAATTCACTATTTGCCAACGGGAATGATTGATCAAAACATGTACAAAATCACTTTTTCTTCAAACAAGTTCGCTACTTTTAGAAATAACCAAAGTTTCTTGAACTAAAGTTCAAAATTCAATAATAATACGTACGCCGTTCCGTGTTTTCTTTCAACTCACAGACTGAAACTGGCGCAAACGAGCCGGGTAGCAGGCTATGTAGCTGACGTTTCAACGAGTTCATCGCCGCAAATGTCAGAAGTGAAAAAAATAATAAGAATAAATAAGGTTCGGGCCGAGTTAAGCTGTTGATACGGCCTCTTGTTCGATTTAAATTTGAGACTGTTTTTTATTATAGTGCATAGTGAACCCAGTGTAATCGAACGCCGTCACCGACTGGCTGGGTCATTTTTGCTGAAAGGTTAATAGCTTAATCATATGTTGCGATGTTACGAACTGATAAAACTTCTCAGACATACAGATTTCATCTGTCATTGAGCTAATTATTTTCAATAGCATTTCGTCTGAGATAACGCTACTGTACTAAGACTCATGGGCAAATTTAATACAAGTTTAATAACACAAATTACCAAAAAAATAGATTATCACCAGATCGCGACACGACGAAAACTAAAAACAAAAAGAAAAAGACGTAGCGCCGATTTTTCAACTCGGCTCCCTAGGGCCGAGTAAAAACGGACCTCTCGAGTCACGCCTCGATTTGAATAACCAAATTTGATTGGAGTATCGAACAACAGTGGTCGTGAGTTGACCGTTGGAGAATGTCACGAAATGTTTTTGGCCATGTTTACGAACCTGATAAGCCTCTCTCGATCTCTATTCCAGTGCGAGAATAGTCATTGTCCGTAAACCACAATGTCTCATCTACCAACCCAAGCCATAGAGGGAGAGGGCTGGACATGTCTTCTGGAGAAGACACGCGAAGATTATTGTTCAGTAATCAAAGTAAATATAATTATTGAAAACGAAGTTTGGTTTGAGAAGTTCGTTTTTCGATTTAGATTTGAGAAGTTTGAATGAAGAATGAACTCAAATTTTGAACAACAAAACCGCATCTTGAACCTTGGGCAAAACGCTTGACCTGGCTTGACTGTAAATATATAGAACATTTTAAAAAGTTTAACAAAATAAAAACTTAACTAATTAGCGTCAAGTCCAGATGTAGGGCATGAGAGCGTTTGGGATCAAAAGGAAGACACACTGTAGTTGTTAAGTTCTTAATTTCTCATTCAAAATGTTTCACAGATACGGAATTCTATTAAGAAACGTTCTCTTAACAAGCCTGCTCCGCTCCTAACTATATTATATCCTTTTGAAAGGCTTCTCATTTCATCTTGTGTTGCTAGGAACTATTGTTTGTACAATCTAGGAGGCAATACTCAACTGAAAATTTGTCATAGAAGTACAGCAGAACTAAGTGTATAGTATTTTATGTCAAAGTGTAATTGAAGAGACCTTTCCATAACTGCAGGAAAAACAGCTATATAAAAGCATTTACAACTTCCGACGTACGTGTCTTGAGAGAAGTAATTTTAAAAAAGTTGTGTCCTAAATTAGACCTGTTGGCATTAGTGGAAAAATTGATTACTGAAAATAACTTTGTAGAGTGAGCATTAAGTTTGGGCTTAAGTGACTATCATGTTTAGGATTTGAACAAAAACCGAACAACATCTAGACTTAAGTGAAAGAACACTTACTGAGTACTCTAGTTTAATCCTCTTATCTATAGTCAACTCGCGAAGCACGTTAAAGAGGAAATCTCCCTTACCATTTTAAACATTTTCAAATATTTATATATTGTATTTTGTCAGGTATTTTAAATCAAATCAATGTTATTTTTTCAATTTTTTTTTTAATGAAGTAGATATAATATTTCTCATAAATATCGAAAATGACTGAGCAAAATTTTTACCAATATTCATATGCTGTAAGTTTGCAAGTCTTGGCAAAGCAGGGGCTCTCAGGAAGCCAGCCTTGAAGTGGATTTGGCTACTCTGTTGGAAAGAATATACTAGAGGTTAACCGGCCAATATGGCTGGGTATTTTTACGAGTCGGCAAAAGCTCGCCAAAACGCGACTCAACGAGTAAAAATACCCAGCCATACTGGCTGGTCAACCGTCTAATAAGAGGCTTTTACACAAATGCTTTCTTCTCACCTTAATAAACTCTTTATTTTCATTATTCATGCAAAAATCGCTCGTTTTTGTTTGATTTGTTGAAATTCGTGGCGTTGTTTCAATACCCGTAGAAAACCGATTCATTCATCCGTAACTGTGATTGGTGTGGACATATGGTTTCACTAAAAAGGTTACATTTTATACTTAAAAAGGCTAAAAAAGGTTGGCAGAATTTAAAAGTCATAAACGGTTTCGATGCGGTGGTCATCTTCAGAAAAATTTTTTGAAAAGGTGTGTTTCTACAAAAATACGCCAGCTTAAATCCAACGATACATTAAGATTTCTTTTGTCATATCAGACTATCATTTACTCATAAATCCAGATAAAACCAAACTCTTCTTCCTTGGAACCAGACAGATGTTTTATAAAACAAGCTACCACAGAACTCCAGTATACATGTATCATTTCTTGGTACGACACTTGAAACCTGTTACCTCAGCAAAGGACTTGGGAGTCATTCTAGACCCTCACCTGACTTATGACCATCATATTTCAAGAACAGTCTCTTCCTGCTTTTCTAAGTTGTGTCAAATAAATAGAGTTAAAGAAAGCTTTGACAAAGACACGCTTAAGCTACTAATTTCATCTTTAGTTTTCAGCAAAATGCTCTATTGTTCAACAGTCTGGTCCAATACTTCAAATCAGAACATAAACAAATTACAGTCAATTCAGAACTTTGCAAGCAAAATTGTAACGAATTCCAGGAAGTTTGATCAATTAACTGGCTACCTGTCAAACAGTTATTGTATTATAGGGAGTGCGTTTTAACTTACAAATGCCTAAATGGTCTCGCACCTCAATATCTTGTAGATAAATTCGCCAAACGTTCCAGCATTCATGTTCGCCACACCCGCAATCGCGACGTATTACACATACCACTGTATAGAACTGCCACTGGTCAGCGCACATTCGCATATAGAGGAACCAGTATTTAGAGTAATTTAGATAATGACCTAAAGCAATGCGGCTCCCTACAGTCTTTCAAAAAAATTACAAAAAGGCATCTTTTAAGTGGAGCAATTTTTTCATTAAATTGTATAAGTAGTTTTATTCCCATTTTTATTAGCCATAACTTAAATAGTTTTATAGTTTCCTATGTATCATGTCAATGTAAATATTAACTTATCTTATTACTTACTAAACTGTAAGATTTCAAATATTATAATGTATTAAATATATTATTGTAAATTGATTCTGATTGGGAGAATTGATATTAAAGTATTGTATTGTATTGTACTATCTTTAACAAAAAATAAATTCTTTAGAACAGGCCTATTCTGAAATTCAAAGTCACTGCTACAATATGCGACTTAAGGCAATTTAATACTTAACAAACACCGCACGATTCTCCGTGTAGAAGAATTTGTTCATTACTGACATATTAGAGGCAGAATACATGTAGGCAACACTCTGGAATAAACTTGCTTATTTGTGAATCAGTCGGCACGATACACTTTCTCTTTTTACAGCAACATTTTTCCATAAGAAGTCTGATGCTCAAAATTGCCAAAGTTTAAGAACATGCTTAACAACGCATCTCATGCTCAGAGGAAAAAGGGAATGTTTCTTTCCATAACTTTGGAAGACGAGACGTAAAACTGCTACTAAATATTACGAGAGAGCATGCAGTGAGATTTCACATTTGATTCGGGTATACAGGCGTTAGTGTCAGAAAACAATGCGTCTAGAATTGAAACTAACGTGTGAACCGACTGATTAGAGTTTGTAGACCTTCCAACCTTTGCGGAAACCCCAAACCTTGAGGTTCGCAAATGAATTGGAAAAAACTTTGAGATTTGGCTCTCAAACCGTGAAGTTTTCATGAAAACTTCAAAACTAAGAAAACTTAGGACTCACAGTACTCCGGCAAACTACTTAGCTTTGTTCAACATTGTATACTTTGGTTGCCGTCTTAGAGTTTATTAGACGAGTAGTAGTAAAAGACCGATTCTGGGCCAAAAAGGTAATTGCGCTAAACCACAAAAAAAAGGCAATTGCGCTAAAACCACAAAAACCACAATTTTCAATTTCTCCATTTCCTAAATTGATTTTGAACTTA
>JAOBRG010395556.1:5950-24741 GCA_027574985.1 Umimayanthus nakama | reverse complement strand
TCACTCATGTATACAATACGCCACGTTTATAGGACGTGTCGCCCGCCAAACAAACCGCTTGTACGTACTGCGCATGACTGTGAAACTGGCTTTTAGAATCAGTTTAAGTTTTGTAAATGCTAGTGTACACTTACTTGGAGGATGCGTAGCAATGGTACGTGCCACTAGAACATGCTTCTTGTAAACCTGAGTAGTAGATAAATGTCGGCTCTCAGACACAATCCGAGCCCTAAACGCCAAGGCAAACAAATGCCCTTAAACCCAGGGCAAAACAAAAAAACGTGAATTTTTTTAATAAAAATAAAACTCTCAATATGTCTTTCCTTGTTCTTATTCAACGGAAGAAAAAATGTCTCGGGGCTAATCACTTCAAAAGTAACCCAAAACCCAAGCGTGAATCCCAACCTCTCGGATTATTCTCTTGTCATCTTCACAGCTCAGAGTGACAGTTTCATCTTCACAGCTCAGAGTGACAGTTTCTGTGTAAATTTGATGTTCTCGAAATTGGATCTTATTCACTATTCTTCTTTGTTTTTCTTTGTTGATCAGATCTTTTGTAGTCTTCATGAGTTATCTCCTTCTCTACATTAGATTGAAAAACATGTTCTTTTATTCCCCTTCTAACTGTCATGAGATCCCTCTTCTTCATCAAACATCTAAGCAGAATCTTTTCTTTTGTTCCAGTGTGATAATCAAGGGTATCAAGGATATACACTTTTATTGCATTTCAAGGAATTCTCTTGGATCAACTCCAGAAATTCTCTCATAATCTACTGTTTTGCGAAGTTTTGATTTTGGTTGTGATTTCCAAATTAAAGAAACGCTCACAGGAAAAAAATGCAAGCGGCGATTGAAGAGGTGTTGTCCATCTAAACTCGATTTTCGAACTTCTTCGACTTTTACAAGCATCGTTACTTATGAATATATTCTTACATATGAATCTTTTTATAGTCGTTTGGTGTCAGCACGTTTCACAGCTAGCTAGCAACCATTTTTCTTCGTTTACTTCAGCTTGTCCTCGTTGCTGGGTAGCTGTGGAATGTATTCTATTATTCCCCATGTGATAACTGAACGTTTATCGGTCCATATTTGTTTGTTCACGTGCTACATCAGAGGTGTGACGCGCGAAAGGTGTGCTACTTAATTACAAAGTGTGACTGGTTGTAAATAGGTGTCCACTTAATTATAAATAACATGAGTCTTCTCATCTGCCTCGAGACATTTTTGAGACATTTTTTTCATCCGCTGAATAAAATCAAGGAAAGACATATTGCAAATTTTTTGATTTATTATTAAAAATTTTTTTGCTTTTGCCCTGGGTTTTAGGGCTTTTGTTTGCCTTGGATTTTGTCTGAGAACGGACATTTCTCTACTACTAACCTGTTCAAGAGCATGGGCACATAATTATCCCAGCAGTTGGACCAAACGGAGAATTGTAAAATTTGACTCTTGTAGTTGGAATTCTGAAACCTCGTCAAGGTTGTCTGGAGAAATGCAGGCTCGGGAAAACCAAAAAGAGCGCTGAAGGCGCACGCTCCCAGGGTGGAAAATTTTAAGAAGTAGAACCTCTAAAGTCGCATTTCATAGCATAGTGTCTGGAGCTGCTAAAATATTCAAGACCTTTAATCACGAAATCGGTAAATTTCTAGATGGAACACATCGAAGCTAAAGAAATTTGAACTTAAGACAACTTTCGTTTCCAAATGTCTTTGTTTAGACCTTTTCAAAATATCCAATGTTGATAAATCTATGTGTAAGTTAATGTCATTGCCCCGTTTAAAGAAAATACGTTAACGATTTTAAATTCTTTGAAAGATTTAAAAACCCTAAGAAGGGTTTAAGTAGAACCTTATTTGCTGTTTTTTCAATTAAAGGTTTTCCCATTTAACTTTTTTTCTGTCAAAAAAAATTGTAGGCATGGGTCTGCGGGCCTCTAAGCTGCGTCCACCCCCGTATGTGGCAGCTGTTGGGCAAATAAGTACTTTACTTTAAATGTCGGGGGAATGAGCGTATGGTGATATTTGTGCAGCTACCACCATATTTTTACCGGACACTCCCCCCTCAACCCCAACACACGTTTTTGTATATTTGAGTTGTAAGTTGTCAGATGACTGCACTTCTTTATCCTACTGTATTCATTTCAGCATGTGCATGAAAACAAGGTAATGTGAAACAATATTACAAACAACAGCTATTCTGTACTGGTGGTAACTCTATGTTTCAGGCTTGTTTGGTTTCAAGTCTTGATACTTCCCACCTGTACCACCACCTAGATCATGTAGGCAGAGTTAGTGAATTGAGCTCGTCAAGTAAGACCTCCAAGACCATTAAGAACAGGCTTTAGTGCTGGACCTGAAACATAAGAAACTGAAGTCTTCGGCTCGTGCGGTTGATTCTCTTCACTGTTCATTTTGCTACAGAATCCCCGGGAGACAAGACATCTGTGGAGGGAATAATCGGAAGTGCTAGTGACACGTCAGTACTAGGAAAATGTAGAGGTCTCAGTCAAGGTTATGCAATAACTGTAACGTTTGCTTATACTTATCATTTTCGGCATCCTGTGCGCACATTTTTCCCTTCTGTTCAGATATCTCTCTATTGGTTTAAGGTTTTTGCTTATGATGTGGAAAAAGATGTAATGGTTGCACAATGTTTCCAGTGGTCATCGGGATCAATTTTGGTTTTATGGGCTGTGTTAAACTATTTCCTATTTTTAGAACCTCATGTACCACAGTCACGTATGCCTTTTATTGGTTCTTGGGAACCTTTAAGAGATGGTTTAGGATTTAAAGTAGCAGATCAGCTGTACTATTTGGAAGAATAGAGAACGGTGACTTATTCTTCCATCAATAATTCTCTCACTTCTCATCCACTTTTGCTGATTTTCGAAAAGACACTGCTTTGAAATAGCTAATGAACTAAGGCATGAATTTGTTATTGTATGTATTAAGATTGATGGTTACAAGTTTAGAAGGGTGAACTAGGTGATCCAGGAGAAAAAAATGAAAGTTCGTGTATATTTAAATAATGGCAAAAACAATAAGCAATAACCTGACGATACTGAAACAGAAAACTGGGAAATAAGAAAGGGTAATTTTCAGTTATTATAACCCCACACAATTTAACCCGTCATATGATCATATGGTGGTAGCCGAACGTTATAAAAAGGGGGGAAATGAATGAAATATTCAGCTGAATATTTCAAGCCAAGCTTATTTCAACCTGAACTATCCACTTAAGCAATGATCTGATGATACCGAAACGTTTAAGTGCGTGATAAGAAAAGTCATTTTCGGTCATTATAACCTCGTGCAGTTTAACCCGTCATATGATCATATGGCGGTGGTTGAGAGTGATCAAAAGTGAAAATATCAGCTAAATAATGCAAAGCAAGTTTCGTTTTTCTCTTTGGTCCTTCAGCATGTTCACCTACATAGTATTTAAAGAAGTCGTAAGAATGTAACGCGGATATATGAGAAAGATTGGAAAAATGTTTTTTCAGTCGCGATTACCCGATATATAAAATATACCACCGTTATACAGGCGGAAGCTCAGCAGACCAGTTTTCAAGATTTACTAGAAGTTTTTATATCGACTTATAACCTGCGTTACCAGACGAACGGAATTATCTTCAGTTATCAAAATTGAAGCTAAATTAGTTTAGTATGTACAGAAATCCACGTAAGAGTATATTGAACCGACTTGTAACAAGCTATGAGCGCTCTAACTTGCCTATATGACAGATATGATTGGTAATGCCCGCGTCATGTGGTGCACTTTCAGCCGTCATCTACGGTGACCCACAAGGGTCACCACGCGAACAAAAGAGTACAACACAAACAAAAGAAAGCAAACGAAAAAAAAATACAACGCAAACAAAAAAGTACAACGCAAACAAAAAACCACAACACAAACAAAAAATCACAACGCAAACAAAAAAGTACAACGCAAACAAAGAACCACAACACAAACAAAAAACCACAACGCAAACAAAAAAGTACAACGCAAACAAAAAAAAGACAACGCAAACAAAAAATCACAAAACAAACAAAAAAGTACAACGCAAGCAAAACACAACCGGGCGCGTGCTTAACCGGTCGAGAGGACCTCGTTACAAGTTCAACTGAATTACAAGATGGCGAACGTTCGGTAAGAGGAAGAAGCTGAACAGATGGAACCTATTTGACATTGTTTTCATCTAGGGTATGAATATGAAGTCATCTTGGAAGTTTTAAATATCATAACATAAGTTTGAGTATGCATTCCTTAAAGCGAAGACTTCGTGAATACTTCGAGTGGATTGCGAAAAATATCGTTATTATCTGATTCATCACCTGACTCTTCGTACACATTATCTTCAAAGAGATCAGCGTCAGAATTAGGCAATTCGGAAAAGGAGAAATCTGACTTCTTCGCAATGAACAACGTCAGTCGATTAAAGTTTTTCCCTATTTCCTTTCTTAAATCTTGTAAGATAAATTCTTTTTCTGTGCTAGGTATCTTGGCTACTTCTGTGCAATCGGGAAAAAAAAGGACGTGTTTGTTCACTTTCTCGATGATATTCTTGCCAAAGGCGGCATGCTTTTTTACCGCCTTTTCTAGGATGGTCGCCTTCCTTGCTGTGAGCGATACTCTCACCATTAAGTTTTATCCTCTGCATTTTTTTTAACTTTCCCTATTATCCAGCTCCATATAACCCACGTTAATCGGTACCTCGCTTAATGTCGTGGTTGAGCTTGGTGCAAATCTCCTCTTTTTGGCTGATAACGGCCTCGCCTTCGGCTCAAACATCATCCATTCTCTCCAGCGATTTTTTTGGCGTAAAATTCATCAAAGCTGACAGTAGTCCAAGGGCTAGGAGCTGAAACCGACTCCAAAACCGGAGGTTCAACCCTTTTTCTACAGCTATTACAGAAATTTGCTCCAGTCTTCAACTGGAGCCCACACTTACTACAAAATATGTTTTACACAACTTTTACCAAGTTATCACTTTTCCACAGCTGTGTACTTTTGGCGCGATCGAAGCAACATGTGCTTATTTAAGTAGTATCCAGCACCTCTCGACCGGCTAAGTCCGCGAGAAATGTTTGCTTTTTTGTTTGCGTTGTACTTTTTTGTTTGCGTTGTGGTTTTTGTTTGTGTTGTGGTTTTTTTGTTTGTGTTGTGGTTTTTTGTTTGCGTTGTACTTTTTTGTTTGCGCTGTTCCTTTTTTGTTCGCGTGGTGACCCTTGTGGGCCACCGCAGTCATCACCCAGAGGGCAAACAAGTAAAATATAATGTTTGCCTTCATTTCAGAGGAAGCTTGTCAGCGACTTTTTAATGGATTGTATTTCAGCAAACTAGAAGAACGAACGGAATTTGGGAATTCCATGTGGGCGGCAGATGAATTGTATGCTGCCGTTTCTTGCACTCTCTTAGACTAGCCTGCAGGACAGGCAGATTTGGGAGCTGCGGCGAGAAATGACGTAGGCGCGTGATCGCGCGAGGGAGGGGGAAAAAACGAAAAATCCGCCTGTCTGCAGTCATGGTTCTTGACATGTTTTCTTGTCAGTTTCGTTCACCAGATGAACGATCCTTGTGATTGTCCCGAGTGCAACACGTGATCCCGGGCGAGGTCGAGAAAAAATTCGAATGGCGTCCGGCCTTAGAAGCAGAATCTTTGGGAGAATCTTTCAAAGATGCCACTAAAATTGCACTGGAGTATTTCCCCAGTGTGTCGGAACTCAAGGAAGGTCAACGGCAGTGTCTAAAAGATTTGCTAAAGAGGAGAGATGTGCTTGGGTTGCTGCCGACTGGCTATGGGAAGAGCCTGATTTTTCAAACATTCCCAAGATCTTTGAACTTTTATACAATCGAAGCTGTATTGTTGTTGTTGTGAGTGCTCTCCAGGCAATTACCAAAGAGCAAATTCTAGATTTGACAAGTGTAGGTATTTCTGCTGCAGCTTTGGGAGAGAGAGATGAAGTGAACCAAAAGGTTTAAGATGGACAAGTAAGTGTGGTTTTTGGGAGGGCAGAGTTGTGTTGTTGGCCTAGTTGAAAGGATCTCAATTTCAAAAGAGGGTGGAAGTTTTAGTAGTTGACGAGGCTCATGTCACCCAAAACTGGTGAGTGTAATCTTTTTTCGAAACTTTAAAATCGTTTTGCAACTTTTGAATGGCAATCTCGAAACCTAATTTTTGAAATTGTTCGCTTTGCATCCGCATCCAATCTATATATTTTTATGTTCAGACATCAGGCTTTTGTAGAAGATCTTCTTCGTATGCTGTTAGGCTATAGACCCCTTTTTAAAAGATGAAATATATTTGAGTAGCTACAGTATGTAACTGAATATCAGAATGGCTATGGTACACACATGTGCCTATTAAAACTAAATCTACCATTGGCCTCTCAACTTTGCTCCTCTCTAATAAGCCCCTCTCTAGAGCTTCGAATTTGGAAAAAGTCCCTCTTTAACACGCTCCCTCCCCCCTCCTTCAGAGGAACAAACAAAAATTATGATATGGGTAGAACAGTTAAGTTTGATCGATAAAATTGGTTTTCCTTATTTTCGTTTCCCGAAAAACTTAATAGAATGCTTCTAAACTCAGGAAAGTTTTGCTTTTCTTCAACTGCAACCTTGGTCAATATAATGTTTATTTATGTAAAGTGGCACGTTAACAGTGAAGACCTAAAAAATCTGAAGATGTGTACTTATTCAATCAAAAATTGGTCTCCAAAAGCATTCTTTGATTACTATTCCGTGTACTAGAAATATAAAACTTTTAAAAATTTGTTACACATCGCAAAACCACACAATTGTACAATATACTGAACTGCTAATAAATTTTACTAATTTACCAACCTTATTTGTGTACTTGTATTTTTGTGGCAGTATTGTGCATATGTTATCCAGAAAGAACTTATTTTATTGCAATGGGCTTACATTTTTTGCCAACTGTCAAATTTGTTGTGTGGTAAATAAGGTTAGCTTCAGGTTATGGATTTATAGCGAGGAGAATGTAAGGTTTAATGTATAATAGTATAGCTGTTTGGTTATTGTTCAATTTAAGGTTAGAGTATACTGAACACAAGTCTTGACCCACATGTTTACTTTTGCTAGCAAGTGTTGTGTCATTCCAAGAACCTGTGTAATATTAATGCTTTCGCATTGCTGTTTGAAGTGGGATCTTCTGGATATGACTGTACACTGTTACAACTTACTGTTTGTTTTAAGGGCAAATCTTCCCGTAAAGGCACTAAAGCCTTCTGGGCCGCAAATCGCAGTGTGTGATCTAAGATCTTTTTTCAAGGAAGGAACTCCACTTCTAGCTCTAACCGCCCGCTCAGCTAAGCAGAATTCAAGAGCCCGGTTAGCTAATATACTTGGGTTGCACGATCCAGGTACAGTGGATGTGTCTCTCAGCAGTGAAAACATTAGATTTTCTGTAAAAAAAAGTCGACACAGGGTCTTAAGGAATTCCAATGGCTCATTAACCTCATCACTTCTCAGCAATCTGACACTCCTAAGAAAATCATGTTTTGCCGTAGTATTAATGACATACCCCATCTTCAGCGCTATCTATTAATGAAACTGGGACAGGCAGCATACACTTACCCCGCATGGACCCCAACATCATGTCTCTTAGGAACCAATCACAGCCACTCTCCCAGTGAACTGTCACCAATTTTTTCAAGTGACTACAACGGGAAATGATGACACTGAGTCATCGAAACGTTGTTTAAAACCTTTTTCGCTTGTTTTTATCATTAGATGTTTTTAAACTACATCTAATCTTATTCGAATACAATGCTACTAAGGATAGTCAACCATTCTTTCTCGTTTGCATTGTGTTCGGCGCATGAACGGTCTACGATCTCTTGAACTGTTTGGTAACTCCATTATAGTTTTTCTTGGTTTTTAGCTCGAACAGTGTTCTTACTCACTACGCCAGCGTGGCTCAGATTGTGACATAGATAATGGTGTACGCTATTAAGCCAGAGTACCACTTTAAACACAGTTTGAGTGCTTATGTTAAGCAGGTTGATGCTGCATGTGGTATTTGCGATGTTTCTCTGTTTGGATACTTGAGAATAACATTTCTGTTTGAAATCCAAATCTTTCCCGTGGTAGTTAAATATAATGAAACAAGTAAATGTCATGACGGCGATCGCACTTAACTAGGTAAAACGAAAAGTCTTGTAGTTATTGCGCAAACAGTTGGATTAGCCGACTCGGTGCTCCGCGCCTAGTCCGCTACTTAAATCTCGTATCCAACATGCAATCGTGGTATAAATGTGGATTAGATTTATATATCCTGTTTAAATATTAGGTTCGTATATCCCGACCCTGGTCGCCCCTTATCGTTCTCTATATAGTTTTTGATTTTTTCGAATAAAAACTATAATCTCTACAGGACATTTTTAAACTGGGGTTGTGCTTATTTTTTGTGTCGGAATTAATAAAGAGAACTCAGAAACAGACAGAATAAGTGCAATGACGTCTTTATTACAAGTGCAATAACAACAGTGTGGTTCAGTGGATCCCATGGACAATGTAGGGAACTTCCAGTCTGGTAAACAATGTCGGAGGGCGGGTGGGTGGGAGGGTGCACGGGCGGGTTGAGATTGTCTTGCGACTGCTTAAAAACTTGCAGCATCAGCTATCCCAGCTGTCACCTGGGCAGATAAACGGTAGCTGTCGAAAAAGAGAAAACAAAAAATGATTTAAGAAAGGACAAACGGACATCAGACCCTGTTTTTGGTTAGTTTGTTTGTTTCATATCTGAAGCACTGTTAAAGCGATTTATGCAGTTCGCAGGGAGTGAACGGGTTTAAATGAGAAAGAACTTGAGATACGCCATTTTCGTACTGAACCGACGGATATCATACAAATATTCCATGAGCTCAAGTGCTGATAGTGGATACTGACCTCGAAGTCGCCCAAGTCTCGTAGAGACGCCCCTGTGTTGCTACGTTCACAACACCACTGTCGACGTTTTGAGACTTGCGTTGGTACAAAACGTCTGCTACAACCATAGTGCTGCGAGTATCAGCCCACGTGGGTTGGAGTCGCCCACTTAATTGCCTGCAGACAAACTGGTACAACGGGAAGAAGGAACAAAACCGATTAATAGAAATTCGACAATTGTTATCCGAATGGATGGTTAATAGTTTGAATATAGTTTTCACTAGACACCGACACTGAGCGAATAATTGTTTTAGTAAAAACCCAACTAGTGAATATCACTTTGAAAAATACTGTAACTTCATCTGAATAAGTTTAAAAAAGCACGGGCAAAGCTGTCTTGGTTGTTGAACGATTGCAAAAAGGTGATAATATTTTTTCTTACTAATCAGAACACACTAAAAGTGACAATCACTTGTTGGGTTTAAACTAACTTTAGGTAGTTTTAAATAGATGCTTTTGCTGGTTTACAAAGGCACTAGATCGGAACTGCAAATCTAGTAGCTCAAGAAAAAGATCAACCGAAAATTTAATAATGGACAAAGAATATAAGAAGTTGATTTAGTTTCTTTCTACGGGTTGGCTGTAAAACACTCTAGGATTTGTTAACCTGTAACAGTTCTCTTGGTAAGCAACCAACGATTTGTTTCCAAACACTAATAAAGGGAATAACAATCCCAAAAACAGTTCTCCGGGTTTAGATAAAAGAGGATATTTAGTTACGGTATCTTCCCTACAAAACAGCATCATATCCTTGGCAGCAGTCATTGCTTGTAATTTATAGACAACTACATACTCACCCTGAAATCCTAGTATATCACTTGAGGTTCGCTGACGCCAACACAGCCGGCCCTTCACAATGTGCTCGTTGACACAGCCCCGCGCGTACTGCAAAAGCCTTCAATCCTAGGATAACAGATGCGTCTGTCCACTGTAGCTCGCACCGATACAGCCTGAGATGGCAGGGACAGCCCTTCCACTGGTCGTCCGGGCACAGTCCTTCGCCTTGGGCTCACAGTCAGCGTTGTACCGTGCAATGGAAGGCTCACACAGTACACCGCAGGCTCCCACCGCTGCAGATGAGGGGTATGAAGAATGCTTCCGTATCCTTGCTTACTATAGACATGAGAGGGGGTCTCTATACTTGGTGGGTTCTACTTTGGTAACAATGTTTAGGGGTTTAAGTGGCCAAGACAAGAGAGGTTATTTCAAATTACTTCTTATAAAAGATGTAAAGAGAGTCTACAGACAAAATTGAATATTTACTGAGAAACTTGGCTCAAGGAGAAAGTGTTGCATGAACAGAGAATCTGAACAGATTTCTGACATTCGTTTACCTTTAGTCAAAGTAAGTGCTTAAGATGCGCCTTAAAAAGATTTTATTGAAGGATCACCCTGCATTCAGACATGCAACCCAGCAACTGTGAAAAGAAATAAGCGAGGTATCAATGTCAGCGTCAGTATCAGAGGTTTTTAGTTCCTTGGACGATTTTGTAGTGATTACATGGTAGACCTGAAAAAGCGACTGAAAACTCTGGTCTTGATCGTTTTTTTAGGGTTTATTTAAAAAGAAAATTTCAGTTGAGAAAAGACAAAAAGTGGTATTAGTGTTTTTAAAATTGGAAGCGCTGTGTTGTAAAGTGAGAACATCGAAAACTGAAAACTCCTGTCAGGCTTGCGTTCAATCTAATTTGATAATCAAATTAAAAAAAATAGGCTTAAACCAAAGTTCAAACACGGCTAAGGAGAACGTTTGGGTACTACTTCAGACTACGAGAACTATTAATTTGGTTTATGTTTTTGAGCCACTGATTAAGTCATCGGAAACTGGCTAGCTGTATTAAGCAAACGAAATCTTTGTCTTTTGACGTCTAAAAGTGATTGCTGCAAAAGTTTCCATAATGCTTTAGTATTAAATCATCAACTTTCCCCTGAGGTGAAAGTGACTAGTGATTGAAGTTTACCGATCCGCCAAACGGTAATTTTTGTATTAACCAAACAGGTGGATTTTTGTGTTTGCAGGAGTACTTTCATCGTCCATTTGACGAATTTTCTCTCCTATGACAGTTTTGAAAGTTTTGTGTTGAGATGGTTATCTAGAATATACCGTATCTGAAGAACTTATCAGAGTGCGCAAAACATGCTTTCCACCTGTTTTGTTAATATTAAGTAAGGATGTATCACATCTGTCATGTTTTTTTGTATCAATATTACCTTGTCTCTGTATCACAACTTTCATGCTCGACATTTTCGATTCGTTAGTAGACAAGGAAAACTAAACTAGTGCGTGTCCATTACGGAAGGTTTTTAACAAACCAACAAAACCTGAATCTGATTGGTTGCACTACCATTTAAATCAAACAGTTTTTTTAAACGTCCAAAAATCTAAATACGAATTCTTCAAGGAAAGGAAGAAATGAAAGAGAAAGGAAACATGAACTCGAAGTGTCTACACTGATTTTCGTACTAATCGTTCAGTTTTACCAGGATAGGTGTTTGAAAATCAGAGAGACTTATCTCTTCAGGACTTGGAGCTACATGCTATAAAGATCAAAATGCTCAACAAACTGATAAGTATTTCAAGTTTTACATTTTCAATTTAGAATATCAGGTACAGGTTTGGTTAAAGGATTTAAGATGTGTTTAAGTTTTTTTTAAACGATTCGAAATTAATAAACAAGATTGAGTTGCCTTTAGGCCAGGTGCTAATAAAAAACTTTTAGCGTCTATCCATCACAGTCTTTGCGGAAAGGGAGGGCGTTTTTTTCCCATTTTTTTCAATGAGGCTTATTTTTTAATATACAGGTCGCACCAGTTTGTACCTACAGCTGAGTGATTATCAAACAACGATTCCATTTTACATTTCAGTTCAGTTCAGCGTTGAACAAATTTGGTCTTGACATATTCGCACTTTCGAAGCCCTTTCCAAGGTGGCATTCTTTGATTTCAGTAGGAAGCACAAACATCTCAAATGAACCAAGGGTTTTTGGACATTTCTTACTGATGAATTCGAAGATACTCTTATAAAATCGTTCGGCGTGACTTGTTTTGTCCAACTTTTAAAGTAGCAAATGTACGTCGTTGCGCGTCTTCGATAAGCTGGTCATCGAACTTTGCGTTGCAAAACTCGTGGTAAATTGTTGACAACGACACATCTAAATCAACTCTCCTACAGCCAATCTTTTATAGCAGTGCTGCTGCCTTCTTCGATCACACAACAAATTACAAAAGCCATTGTAGCAAACAAAGGAAAACCTTTGACCATCACAACCTCTTCAACCTCCTACGATGATGACCTTGTAGCAATGGCGTGTGCATGCTTACCTGAAAACATACATATCTGCTCCTGAAAAAAATTATGATTTACGAAAATAAAAAAAATTGGAGGTCGTAGGCATTTCTTTGGTCGAGCGGGGACGCTAAAGAAGTGTTTTTATCTGACCTTACGGCTAACCGTTTAATTTTTGTTTTACACTGCATAAATAACAAAATAGGGTGTTCTGTGTTAACATCCTTCGCAAAACTTGAAAAGTCCGAAGTAGAATCAGAGCCCTTTGACCACTCAGAACTGCGCTGACCAAAGATGATTGCGATCACAAGGTGGCACGACCGAACAAATAACACCGTTTAAAACAGCTGTCATGCTAAAGTCGCGTTCAACTCAGTTTAGTTGGACACGACCAAAGCGCGTCGTTTGAAACTTATGTAATGTTTTTGAGTCTTTTTATTTGACAGTGAACGACTAGCGGCTTCTGCCTAGTTGGAAAACCCCAGGACCGCTGAAGCAGATATCGGGTTTAAATAGCAAGAACAAGGAACAAAAAACATGCTCACACTTATGAACAAGAACAATATATACTGGAGAAAAAGAACATCTAACAAAAAACATTATCATACTGATCATACTGATGTGGCTCCTGAGATGTTACTGGTGCTGTCAGGAGCAAACTTGACTTGCCGTCCTGCCAGTCAACAAGTACCGAAGTGATACACACTGTCAAGTTATTTGATTAACTGGAAATGTGAGATGTTAGAATTGCCAGTGTAGGGCTGATAAAATCACTTGCTCTCTAGCAAGCACACCAGGAACTAGTCTGACTTACCTCATGGCCCAAGGGTGTCGAGCTGCACTTCCAGCTTGGCTACAGGTGTGGCTGGAACTCCCACTGATGACCGGCTGAACATTCGTATGCCCCGCGGTCAGCCCCACAGCCAGCAAACCAGGAGCTGTAGAAAAACAGAAAGACCATTTTATGGCAAGCCACAACTCCGTTTGCTTTAAATTATTTAAAGTTACTTTATGTAGTAACGTGTGTTATACTGTGCAATTTATCACACGCAGCCAAGAGACAGTAATCAGACCCCTTATGGTGTCCGGTCTAGGGGATGATAATCTGCCCGCAACTAAGTTGTGGTCAGATACACGGAGAGATTTCCCAAGAGGCAAAGCACCGAGGGTAACTTAAAAGTTTGAGAACCATCTCCTAGCTTAGGGCAGAACATGGTCCAATAGACCAGTGAGCTAGAAAGGGGTTTAATCTATTTTATAACCCGACCGAATGAAAAGCTTTCATATTGGGAACTCGAAGCAGCTTGAGTAAGATCCGTTAAAATGGCAGCATATGGCAAAAGTGAGTTTAGTTTTTTCATATGCAAGGAAACGTAATTCGTCAAGTTTCCTTGTGCCAATCGTTGTTACTATTATACTCAAATAAAAGCATACTATTACCTCCAACTTTATTAATTTTTCAGACAGGGGACTTCATTTTGGGACATCAATGTCGGAAGTTATTACTTGCTTTTTCCCTGAGAGTACCGTGTATCCTGTTTTAGCCAGTGAATTTGCGCGAATATTTGAAATAGAGGTGTATTGCTTTATACTGACCCTGAGAAACTCTGGGCGTTGCGTCCAGACTCGCAGACAGCAGCCAATAGATGTCCTGAGTTTAGCGTTACCTGTGTTATAAAATTAGTTTTTAGGTGTTTTTATATAGTACTAAATTTGGGGTTTTATTTGAGCAATCAATGACTGATTGCACAAATATTAACGAAAGGTATGTATACTAGCATATCATTAAGCCACTCAAAAATCTTAGCTAGTTGGCTTCCTATGTCTAAACTATTTGTAGGTGGGGCAGGCGGCTTTTACAAACGAGGATTTGTACAAGAAAATGAAAGTCGTTATCTCCACTCCTTTGTGTGATTTTCATCTTACTTTATAGAAAAAATGATTTTTAGAAATTATTGTCAAAAATTTTGTTTTTGAAAGGTTTGGCGACTTTTAAAGGTTTTCAGAATGGAAATCAGCATTGGTAAAAGTCCTGGATGTCGCGCTGTGTTTCATTGAAAGAGTAATGTGTTTTTCAATGAAACACTCGTTCCCATATAATGTAGAGCTGTAGTACCAAACGACAGGTTTTTCAACAAATTCGGTAATTGTAACTCACCACTATAGACAAGACATCCTCAGTTCTGCCCCAGCGTCACCCTGCGCAGACAGGATCTGGTGCAAGGATCAACTGGGTAGTCTGCGAGCCTGTTCTGTACCCAGCTCATGGCTCGTGGGATGGCAGCGTAGGGCTGGCTCAGTGGGGCATAGAAACTGGCGATTAGGCCAGTACCTTGGCCACCATGCCCGCTCCCGACTGGGTGGGTGTCCACAATCCTAATCACCTGCCGTCCATCGTGGTGGCAGCTGCAATTAAACCAAAAACTACACAATTAGCAATTATTCCCGAAAGCGCGTTTGATATTAGCTTTTAGATAGCGAACGAGGAGCGGAGCACCGAGTCGACTATCATAAGCTCAAATCCAACACGCGTGAGTGGAACAATTGTTTTACTAAATACCAAAAACTTGATAAAAGTATCTTGAACTTTATTTTCTACTGACTCGAGTTTTCGTTAAAATTGTCAGTTTCCTTATTTGGAAAACTTCAGTGAATAAGATTTATACCGTGAGTAGAGAGCCAATCATATTACCAGAGATCCAGTATCCGGTGTTTGGTATTTTTTAAAAATTCTCCAGATACAAAGTAGTAGTTAACAAGATCGGATCAACGCCACCACGTCCCTGCCGAACGTAGGTCGCACAAAGTTCAACCCTCGACCAAGCCGGAGATTAAAACTAGGTCTTCTGTTTGGCGGTCAGAGCTCTCACCAAGAACAAATTGCGCGTGTGCAAGCTAATGATAAAACTGCATTTAAAAATTATGATTTTAAACTTACGTGAAGATGGTGAACGTCAGCGGGGAGCAGGTAAATGCACAGCCCGAAGCTGCCTCGCTGTCGCACAATTTCTTGAGGGCAGCATCGAGCTCTGCGCCCATGTCGATCCAGTGAGGGTTGCTCAACATCAGGTCGTCGAAAGAGCTGCCAGGTGGTATCAGCTGCGCAAGTTTCAACAAGTCCATGGCGTCCCACAGGTCGTACAGCTCCCGGAAGTCACGAACTTGGTTGAAACCCGCGGGCCCCTCACGGATGACACGGTCCATGGCGACCCTGAGGTCCTCGATGGATTGCTGCAAGACAGTAAGGAATAAGTGATTTGGCAAACGGGAAACCTGTATAATCAACATACACTGTCTGTAACGGATTTCGTATCCAGCTTAGAGTCAGCAAAACGCGAACTGGCTTGCTATTAAAATACATAACGTGAAACAGAAAATCGACAAAAAAGCAATACAGCAAATGAGTTAATCGATAACTATTATCATTGTTGTTATAAGTGCTACTCTTGTTACATTCAGAAAACATTCAAACAAAGGCCTTGCATCTTTTTGGAAAAAAATATCCTTTATCAAGAAAAAGAACCTTAAGAACAGTTATAAAATCGCGGCCTCGTTGTAAAAAAAGTGTTTAATTTTATGAATTTTTGTGCCTAATAGAGTTTATTTTATGCCCACTGGAAGTATAATTTCTGGTTCGCGTGAGCCAAAAAATAAAATTCAGTGCAGAGTTTTATTAATTTTCGTCTTTCGTCAATTAATTTAGAGGTAAAGAAGTCTGAAACGTGTTACTAAGAACTTGAAGTTAGGGTCATATCTTTGGAAAGTCTAAAATTGTCCATATGTGGCGGAACAAAATCAAGCAATTTTAAATACTTGAGCAAGGTCAAATGCAAAGCTTGTCATCTTCGGGTGCTTCGTTGTTGGAAACACAGTTTCCGGCGAACTAAGAAACATTTTGACGCAGCAGAAAAAATCCATCCAAGCACTGACGCGAACCAGAAAAACAACTTTTATTGGTCTTAACAACGATTTCAAAGCGTTATCACAATAAAAAATGAAAATAAAACTGTGTGACTTTTTTAAATGTTTAAAGCCACATTCACATTTCTCGTTAAACAGGTTTAAGTTAATCGTAGTTGAAAATTAACTTGATAGTTGCAGTACTCAAACTGGCTTAAAACCTGTATAGAAATGTAAATTTATCGTTATGGCGTTGAAATGCTCATTTCAGAACCCCAAAAAACTTCTGAACACATTACAAAAGCAAGATTTTAAAGTCGAACCAGTTTAATATAATCATGTTTGGTGCTTGGTATGGACAAGGTATTAGTTAACAATAACAACAAACCAACATACCTGAGGGTTCCTCAGTAGCTCCTGAATGTTCAGCACGGTCAAGAAGGTACAAGCGTTGGTTGCATCCGTCAGCAGGAGTTCCTCCTGGAAGGCCAGTTTTTGAGCGAGCGGAAGGCCTCCCAGCTCCGCCACTACCTGGGCTGATCTCCTGTCGATGTCATTGACGGAGGAGACCTGACTCAAGCTCAGAGGGGTGAAGCAATGGAAACTTTGCTCCACCTCTTCTTCAGATTCATCTGAGCCTGCACAGGGGTACAACAATTAGGTTATTAAGTATTTCGATGAAGTTTTAGCATAGGCTTTAATAATTTTGTGGTTGGTTGATTTGGGTTGGAATTGTCCTGAGAAGGACAGTTGTTGGTCGTGACAGACGTTTTGACAATCTGTGTGAAAGCTATAGTCTCTTCACTTCAAACTCTGAAAATGTTTTTCGCACAGGTTGCCAAAACGCCATGTCAGGTCACGACAACAACACTTCTCTCAAAGTACCATGTACATAAGAAAATGCATTTTTATTTATTCTATTCAATCACTTAACAAAATTGATTACTGCTAATCCTGGGTTAACTGTGTGTGCGAGGTCGGCACAGTTGGTTAGATCTCTGACTGCCAACAAGAAGGGCCCGGGTTCAATTTCCGGCCTAGTCGAGGCCTGAACTTTGGGTGACCGTCTTTCGTCACACCGTCCGTGGACAGGGACGTCAAACCGTTGACCTAGTCTCTCCGCGAAGTTCTATCGGGGGACTAAAAAGAACCCACGCACTTGTCGATAAGAGTAGGCTAATGCCGGTGTTGTGATCTGTCACCTCCTCTATGCTCCTGTTATTAGCCTAAGCTAATATGAAGACAAGCCTGGTAAGGGACCCAGAGTCCTATGGCTTCGCCTCGAGTAGGCACATAACCGCCGCAAATGTCAGAAATGAATAAATAAATAAACTCTTATTAAAACCCTATAGAGTTAACCAAACTGAGGTTAGTACTAATCGGGCTTTGAACAACCGGGCTCTGGCATCTTGCTGTCAAAAAGACATGTTAACGCATTCGCGTTAAGAACTGAATGATTTATCACTTTACAACTAATTCGAAAAGCTTGCGAAACTTCACTTAAAAACACTATGAAATAAAAGTATGATTATTCAAAATCTTGTAATAAATATCAACACTTGGATGTAAATTCGAACACGTTTTACTTCATTTAAGATAAAGTACGTTTGGCGAAGTCTTACTTGTTTACTTAGTCAACGGGACCACTGAATCGTGAACAGGCCTTCAGGGGCTGGTATGGTGTTCTCTCGACACCACCGTACTCTACCTAGAGCTCGAAGATTTTACTTACAGCTGTGTTTCTGGAAAGGCATCTGCCACTATCGGCAGTTGATTACAAAAGTTCAAAATAAGTGATTTTAAGTCAAGTTTCCTTTGTTTTTAGAATGAGGCAGACGGTTTGCTTATATCAGATAAAACTGCCCGGGGAAAAGCGTTTAAGGAGCGAAACTTCCAGTTGCGAAATGGCGATTGGGCGAAACGTCCGGGTATCTTTTTACAACTTTGCTTAATAGATTTAGACTGCGCTGCTTAGGACTACGTATATATCAAACTTAGAGGAGAGAAGAATTCGGAGAAACTCGATTTACAATATGAATGCCTCTACTGCAGTAGACCTCAATACATTCGCGACCTTTTTTTAAACCTTTTATAAGATGAATTAATTTTGGCTTTGCTCTCTAACGTTGCATCATTTTCACTATTGATAGAAGAAACCGTTGTAGTTACTCTGGAAAAGGCTCACCTCCAAAGTCCATCGGGTGGCAACATTTACCACCCCAAAAGTAAGCTGGTGAGTGTCAGTTTCTAGCATATTGTTCATCAACAACAAATTTAAATCTTCATAAGTACCACATTATTGTCTTCGACTCTTAAATATCAAGACAATATTTTACAATTATATTATTTCGACAATTCTAACGAGACTTTTTTGAGTCTTGTATTCTTGTTTATGCAGTCTGATATTAGTGTTAAGTATTTTTCCTTTATTGATTGTCAGTCTTTCGAATACATTTTAGATTGTATTTTTTGAATTACAACATGTTCATGATTTGAATGAGTAGTTTCCATGCCTGGACGAAACACTTTATTCTTAAAGAAAGCCTTCGGCCACAAGGATCGGTCTCTTTCCCGTCAAAACAGTTCCTAAACTCTTTCCCATCCAAATAGTTCCTATAACCTTTAACTTTGAAAAGTTGTGCATTGCCTACATGTT